>PVJX010003743.1:0-104247 GCA_004027295.1 Dolichotis patagonum
GATGGGGCCCAAGGTAGCATGGTGGCCGTGCACCTCTTCCAGCAGCTCCTCTGTTCCTCTTGGACTTCCTATCCCACTGGAGACCAGATTGGCTGTCTCTTAGATAATCCTGCGTGGGCTTGTAGGCTGCTCTGTCTTCATGGCCTCAGAAAGGCTGGAACATTGTGGCAGACTGCTGCAGAGAGGAGGCACAGCCAGCATGGTAGGGCTCGGTTTCTCTTGCATTTGACCTCTGTGAGGTTTCAGGGGAAGGCACTTAACCACCACGCTGTCGCCTTTTCTTGTGCTACCTGTGCTAGCACAGATTCAGCATTTCCTTCAAAATGACTTGCTTTTTGTAACATTGATATCATCTTCTGTGTTCACATCCAAAGACTTTTTTTTTTTTTTGTCTTTTTGAAACAGGGTCTCGCCATGCAGTTCAGGCTGGGAGCTTACTTTCTAGCCCAGGCTGGTCTCAAACTTGCAACCATCCTCTTGCCTCAGCCTCCTGAGTGCTGGGATTATAGGTGTACGCCACCATGCCTGGCTCCAAATACACTTTAAAATGAATAAGTAATAATTAAAATATGCAGTGAATCAATGGAAAAGTTACTCATGTACACATTCTCTGACCCCCTCTGGTGGTGTGTGCACTTAGTGATGTGGTGAAAGTTTGTGTCAAAATAAGAAATGGCCTGGGGACATAGCTCTGGGTGAAGTGAAGGCTGCACAGACCCCCTCCCCAATAAAGGGTGCTTTGTTAAATGACTTGGGCTGACTATGGTGAGTGTAAGTATCCCACGCATGTTTAAGGTATGCTGGGTCATTTGATAGCTGGTATGTTAAATGCATTTTCTACTTCCAGGATTTTCTTTTCATGATGAGTTTTTCAGGACACAAGTAAGTTGAAGAGAGAGGTTGAGATTTATCATGAGAAATTGAGTTGACTTACAGATGATATAGGTTGATGAGTCCTAAAATCTGCAGGAAGGCAGATACCAACTGTCAGTGTGAGCCCTGCATTCCCAGACTCGAGGCCTGGGAAGAGCCCATGTTTCCACGTCAGACTGAAGGCACTCATATCCCAGTTATCAAATCAGAAGCGCAAATTCTCTTTTCAGTTGTTTTTTTGAGATAGGGTCTTGGGATGTAGCCCACACTGGCCTTGAACTATATTGCAGTCCTCCTGCCTCAGCCTCCCGAGTTGCACAGGTGGTCAGCACTTGCATTCCCAGGCTGCATCTCCAGAGGCCTCTATGGGGTTTACCTAAGGATCCCTGGAGAGAGCCAGGACGGGTAGAAGCACCCTGTAGGGGACCTGGCCCCCTGTGTGGCTGGTCCTTGACTGTGCAGAATGTTCCCCAGAGGGCCTTGGAGGGTCTGTGTCCAGGCCTATCCCTCCCCGGTCTTAAGCTAGTTCTGCCTTCTGAGCTGCGGTTTACTCTCAGTAAGGTGAGAGTGTTGTTGAGTCACTTGCAGTGAGACCATAGGGGGAGATATTTTTATTTAGATGTTAGACTAATGCAGAAAAAAGAATAAGATAGTGACTTCATATCACCAGGATCAGCCATCATGCAACAGAGCGTGATGTTTCTGCTCATTTTTTTTCACAAAATAAAACCTTAGAGATAAAAGTGAATCCACCTAGCCCCTTCCTCCCGGGATCCATGTTTGATTTGGTGCCTTCCACAGAGCGTTTCCCAAGGTGCTTTTTAAACATTGAAAGATGATTGTGCCAGGGTCTGGTGCTTGCTAGCCGAGCCTCTGCCACTGGGCCTCACCCAAGCCCACTTCCTGGGGTGATCGTCTCTCCAGTCTCCCTTACCCTCCGTGAAGACGGCCGGGTGGGAAGGTGGCAGACGAGGACACTGAGCCCTGAGGGCACTGTGGTTCTCTGTGCCTCTGGGAGGTGCCCCCCAAGCCAGGCCCTCACCGGGTAGAGGGGGGCAGCTGATTGAGAAGCGTGCTGCTCCTGGTCACAGGAAGCCTGGCCCAGGCCATCTCAATGCCTCGGGTGGGTGGTTGGGGTGAGCGTCTTGCCTAGAGGCAGAAGCCTGCGACAAAGATGAGACCCTGAGATAGGGGGCCAGGTGGGGCCACATGGTGAGACTCTAGGTGGGTGCCGTATCGTCTTCTTCCTTTTTTCTTGTGTATTTTATCCTTTTTTAGAGCTTAGTTTTACAGCAGAGTAGAGTGAAAGTGCAGAGAGAGTTTCTGTGTCCCCCGCCACACTCCCAGAGAGCTTCCCACTGGAGCAGTGTGTTTGTCATAATCCATGAACATACATGGATACACCATCATCCCCCAGAAGCCATGATGACTGGATTTTAGTGCTCTGTGGGTTTGTGCAGACACATAACAACCGATACCTACCATCATGGGATCAGTGTTTCAGTCTACTTTCTGTTACTCTGACAAAGCCCCTGAGGTAATCAACTGAAAAAGAGGAGAGGTTCATTTTGGCTCATGAGGTTCCAGTCTGGAGGTTCCAGTCCATGGTCTGTTGGCCCTGCCTCTTTCAGGCCTGTGGTGACATGGTATGTCATGCCACCGCATGTGGCACAGGGCACTGTGCACCTCATGGTGTTAAGTAAAAAGAGGTAAGAGGAGAGCTGGGCGCCCTTCAAGGCTACATCCCAACAACCAGACTTCCTTCCACCAGCTTCCCTCATCCTAAAAGTCCTGTCACCTCCTCGTAGTCTCACAGGCTGGGCACCAAGCCCTCAACACGTGGGCTTTGGGTATATCAGGATCCAAACTGTAGCAGTCATACTAGCTGGTCTCACTGCGCCCCACGTGCATCTCTTTCCCTGTTTTAATTTTGATTTTTGGAGTAATCCTAAACTTATGGGAAAGCTGTAGAGATAATGGCAAGAATCCCCATGTATTTCCACGTGGCTTCCCTGAATGTTGATGATGACCAGGTGTTTTTGTCACAGTGCAAAATTAACACGACTTCCTGAGACCAGTGAAGCTCTGCACTACTGGCTTTTGCTGTTTTTTCCACTGTGGTCTCTCCATTCTCTGACCCAAGCCAGAATCTCTCTTGGCTTTTTTTTTTTGTCCCTCTGATCGGTGTATTTTCTGGTTTGTTCTCATTTGCACAGTGTGTGTGTGTGTGTGTGTGTGTGTGTGTGTGTGAAGTGGAAAAAATTGCAGGACTCCAGAACTGTTACCATTTAACAGGAGCCCATTTCCAGCTGGTGTGAGGCCCTGCTCTCAGTTACCTGCTTTGTTCTCTTCCCCTAGTCTCTGAAACAATGTTTTCTCAGAACGCCTCAGTGAGGCCAGAGCATGTGCGTTTTTGCAAGGGTTTCACTTCCTTTCCTGAACCGGCATGAGGTTTGTTTGCAGCACATTTTCAGTACAGGTGGTTGATGCTTCTCCAGGTTTCTTGCCAGCAGCTCTTTGCATTCCTGAGCTGTCTGTGTCACCAGCATCCCAGGTGTGCTCGCGGGCGCTGCCTGTGAGACTTGGAGATGTCTCTCAGGTGTGTTTCACACCGTGGCTTGTTTTGTTTTTGTTCTTGGTCTTGGGTTTGAACCTAGGGGTGCTCTAACCACTGAGTTACATCCCAGTCCCCTCCTAATTTATTTTGCAGTACTGTCCTTTGCATTTCACTGTCCTTGCACACTTTGAGATGGGGTCTTGCTACATTGCTTAGGGTGGGCTCAAATTTGCAATGGAGTGTAGCCTGTGCCACTATACTCTTTTGTTTTGTTTTGTTTTAGATTTTGAGATAGAGTCGTACTAAATTGTCCAGGTGTGACTGGAACTTGTCTTTCTCCTGTCTCAGCCTCCTTCAGCGCTAGGACTACAGGTGTGCACCACCATCACCTGGTTGCTTTTTAGCGCTTGGCAGTTTTGACGGATTTCCTCCCGAATAATCCAGAATGTCTGTGCTGTGGTGAGTTTAATCAAAAGTTGCATAAGGACGCAGACTCCAGGGTGCCATTGTGCAGGGTCAGCCCCCAAGGGACATGTGCTGGCCACTTTGCTCAGTGGGCGCCGTCTCTGAGTCCCTGATCACTGCACTCTCGTCCTTAGGGCTCAGCAGTCCTGGCTGCTTCCCACCTTAGGGGCTTTGCTCAGTGGTCCCCCGGCCTGAGCCCCCAGGTCTCGGTGGTCACTGAGGCTTCCCAGGCAGCCATGTATGGATGGGGTAATAGCAGATGTTCACTGGGCTCTCTCAGTACCATGTCTAATGGACTGCACATTCGGCCTCGTGTCACTGGGACCCAGAACTGTTGTTATCTTATGTTGGGTTGAGTGCTACAGTGTCCCCATGGTGTGCAGTGGTGGGCCTGGCCAGAAGGGGTGGGACACTGGAGTGTGACCTGGAAGGGTACCTTCTTATCTCAGGCTCCTCCCCGCCTGCTCTGCTGTGCTCCACAGCTGCCATGCCATGCGTGGCTTACTCTGCCAGGCCCTTCCCAGTGTTTCTGCCTCAGAGCCAGCCGGTCATTGGCTGAGCCCACTGAAACTGTGACCTCAAATAAACCTCTCCTTCTTTAAATTGCAAGTATTAGATATTTTGTGCAAGCAGTAGGTAAACAGCCTACTTGTAATAAATGTAAATAATTTTTTTGTAGCTGGGACAAAATCCATGACATACTTATTCCAAGCAAGGAGGAAATAGTTACAGAAGTTTCAGTCCATGGGCAACTGGATCCGAGGCTGAAACCCCATGGCAGAAGGGCTTGGTGGAGTCAAGCTGCTCGCCTTATGGTAGCAGGAAGCAGAGCACAGAGGGAGGAGCCTGAGAGGAAGGGGCCAGGGCTTGTGAGCTCCAAGGTCACATCCCTGTGACCCACCTGGGCACTCCCAGAAGTGTGCTTTGCTAATCCTTTAGTCACCTCTCAAGCCAGTGAGGTCAACAGTGAAGATTAACCACCACTGTGAGAACCCCAGCAGTGACTGCTGTTGGTTCCCCTGTTCTTCATCCATGGGAAACCTCCTCGTTACTCCGTTTCATTTACTGATGTGTTCATCTGCCTTCTCCTTACTAGAGAAGCACTCACCACCAACTTTCAGGAGGCACACAGGAATTCTTATGTGTGCACAGGACTTTGTGGTAGTTACTGCCATTACAGTTACTAGTCTTCAGGACCAGTAGAAGGTATCTGGAGAAGGAGGATGATGTCAGGGTGTATGCTGTGCCCCTGCTCTGGGCTACAGGTCAGCCAAGACACCTGGCATTTCCTCCTCACCCTAGCAGTCACCTTATAGGACACCATGAGAAGCATTCCTGTGGACAGAGAATTATAGAAGTCCCCTTAGCTGCTGTGACACCTTCGGAGCTTCAGTTACACATGGTCTACTGCAGTCTGAAAATGTTAAATGGAGAATTCCAGAAATAAATAATTTAACTTGCAATTTTAAGTGGCTTCTATTACTGTATATTGTTATACTTGCTATGTTTTATGTTGTTAATTTTTTCTGCTCCTAATTTACAAGTTAAACTTTGTGACAGGGATGATGAATGGGAGAAAACACAGTCTAGGTAGGCTACTGGCCGTTTCAGACCCCCACTAGGGTCTCCTTGGAGTGTGTTCCCTGCAGATATGGGGCTGCTGTCCCTTTCTGTAGCACAGTCATGGACAGGGACTGCCAACTGAATATCCACTCCCAGTGTGGGCTCTGGTTTGATTTACCCTGTGTAGTGGCCCGTGCCTTCAAGGGCCAGGTGTCTTGTGAAAGGAGCCCCAGCTGGGTCCCCTTTCTCCTCTGGGAATGTTTGAAGCTGGTGTATGACCTCTGTGCTGTGTTTGAATCCAGGACAGTGCCCCAGATGGGGAGCCGTGGCTCTGGCTTCTGGCCCAGTCTCACCTTGCAGCATAGGTCTAGAGAAATGAATTCTCGTTTTCTACCACAGGTTGTCCACCCGGCCGGAAGTGGCTAGCATAGAGCCCCTGGGCCCCGATGAACGCCAGTGCTCCCAGAAAGCCGTGGTGCAGGCCCGGCTCACACAGCCTGCCCGGCTCACCAGCATCATCTTCGCCGAGGACATCAGTAAGGGCTTTGAGTGCTGTGGGAAGTCCCTGGGTGGGTGAACCGGGGAGGGACAGGGAAGTGTGCCATTGAGATCAGTGGCCCGCAGAGCTGCTATAGCCCAAGTGGTGCCCATCCTATCCTCACACCTACATGTGGCTTCCTGATTGCTAGAGGATTTTTGATTGACTGGTATCAAGATGAACAAAGTTGCTCCAAGGATGCCACTCTTTGTCCTTCCCCACATTTGCTGTATTATGGTTGTAAAATGAAGTTGACTCTCAGCATCCATGAAAAATTGATGACAGGTCCCCACTCCAAT
The DNA here is from genome assembly GCA_004027295.1 of Dolichotis patagonum. NCBI lineage: Eukaryota > Metazoa > Chordata > Mammalia > Rodentia > Caviidae > Dolichotis > Dolichotis patagonum. The sequence continues at coordinate 6,296 of PVJX010003743.1, forward strand.
ACCAAAATATGAAGAGGCTCAAGTCACTTACATAAAAAGCCACGATCTATGTACATCTTCCTGAATATTTTAAAATATCTCTAGATACATATAATACCTAGTATCATGTCAGTGCTGCAGAAAATTATACTGTACTGTTAGAGAATAATGAGGAGGAAAAACATCTTCCAGTGTAATTTTTTTTTTCTGAGTATTTCCAGTCTGTGGCTGATTGGATCTGAGAGTCTGGAATGTGAGATTATAGAGACCCAGCTATACTTATAAACAACGTAATGTTCTCATGGTTTTCCCCATTTCTACCATCATATGTTTTCTATTTTACTATAGAATTATCATTGTCCTTTGGGGTTGAGTATTGAACCAGGGCCTTGCACATGCTAGAGAAGGGATCTCCCTCTGGGGAACACCCCAGCCCCTGCCATAGGACTGTTTTTAATGCCAAGTCATGTTTTTAACAGCAGATTGTCCTATAAGCATTCCCTTGTATTGGACATTTAGAATGTTTTCAGAGTTATGTGGAAAAACAAATTTTTTTAATACAGAGTGCTTTTGGGGTTCTTTTGCTAATTTCCTCCCTAGGATAGTGTTCTTGTTTTACTGGATCACAGTAATGAAATTATTTTTTTGAGATGGGGCCTCACTATGGTACCCACACTGGGCTCCCACTCAGGGGCATGAAGTACTCTCCAGCTTCAGCCTTTTGAGTAGGCTGGACTGCAGGTGCGTACCCTTGAATACATGTATGGCGTTTGACGCATGGGGTCATAGTGCTTTTCAGGAACATATTACCAGTGCACAAATATTTTCATATGGTACCTGGAGAATGATCAGAATAATTTGGTATCACATGCTGCCACCCTACCCTTAAAGAGTTCTCTAGGTAGTGCCATTTATGTATCTTACTTATGGAGCAAGTGGACGTATTCAGGCATCCCTTCTATAGTGTAGTTGATAAGTAAGCATAAGTAAGCAAGAAACAAGCAGAGAGCAATGCAATCCCTAATCTCAGTGTGGACACGAGCCTTCCAAACAGGATTGTTTTCTTTTAGATGCTAAGTCCTCATACTCATTTAACTTCCTGATTATACTCTAAGCTAATCTATAAGCAAGTTGTAATTGTCTGTGGTGGGCAGTGGAAATGTCCCAAACTCTTCAGCCCTGAGGACTCAGGTAGATGTCCCCAAGGGCTGTGTGCTCAGCTGGCCCCTGAAGTTTGAAGGTGAATTCAGCTCTCCAAGCCTTGTGGTAGTATTTTTTTTTTGATTGTTTGGTTGTTTGGTTTTGTTTTTTTGGCCGCTCTAGTCTCTGCCAGAGAGCAAGGCCACCAGGAAGTTCAGGACCCCAAGGTGGCGTGGTGGCCAGCAACTGTCTGCAGTGCTGACCCATTTCCATGTCCCTGCAGCCACGGGCCAGGTGCTGCGCTGCGATGCCATCGTTGACCTCATCCACGGCATTCAGATTGTGTCCACTACCCGTGAGCTGTACCTTGAAGATTCCCCTCTGGAGCTGAAGATCCAGGCCCTGGACTCAGAAGGTGAGCACATACCCACCCCGCTGTGACCTCTCTCAGTCACTGTGTCCTTTCACATCCAGCCCTGCTGCCTCAGCCAGGAAGGAAAAATTGGTGCCAGGAGTGAAGCTGAAGAGAAAAAGTACCTCCAGCATGAGACTTGTGCTCTTGGAGGCATCAGACCATCTCCATTCCCTGTGCTCTGTGTTCCTGAAGCCTGGCCTGCACACTTGGGGTGTAGTCGACCCTGGGGCAGACTCTGTGCCCTTGCACAGCAGTGGTCCTTGGTAAAGTTGGCTCCAGAAGCCCATGTTGTGGGCAGTGATAGGACATGGATGTGGCTGGCTGGTGACCACATTGTGGCAGTGGGAGCTGTTCTCTTGCTTGGCTTTCAGGCTGGTCTTAGCCTCTTGGCCATGCTTTTGAGCATGCGCATGTGTATGTGTGTGTGTACATGTGCATGTGTATATATGTGCATGTGTGTGTACAGGCCAGGGAGATACTTCCACATTGCCCTCTCTCAGCACACTATCCTTCCCTCCACCCAGTAGCATCACATGTCAGCTTGTTCTAGGCTTCAGTTCTCCTAGGTAGCCTCCTTCACTGGTCAGTGGACTGTGTGGGCTGCACCCTGACCTCTCAGTAAGTGAATCGAGGGAATGTGCTAGCTTTCTGTTGCTGTGACAGAAACTTAAAGGAAGAAGGACTGATTTTGGCTCATGGTTTCTGAGGTTTCAGTACCTGGTTGGCTGGCTCTGATACCTGTGGGCAGGAGGTGAGGATAACGTCACAGCAGGAGCCATAGGTGGTGAGTGTTGCTTACTTCATGGTGGCTGGGAAGTAGGGCATGAGAAGGGGGAGGTCCCCTTAGAGGACAACCCCCCACTCAACAACACATCTTCTTTCCATTAGGCACCATCTCATAAAGTTCTGTCACCTCCCAGTAGGCCCACAGATTGTTGGTGAAGCATTTGGGAGACACTTACCCAAACCCTAACAGGACACTTAGTGGGTGGAGATTCTTGTGGTAGGAAGTAGAAGTCAGGGCAGAGGTGTTTCTCAGAAGAGCCTCTTCCTAGACTCAGCATCGCCTTCTCTTCAGAATTTTTCCTGACTAATCTGCCTACTGTGTTCTTTTTTCCACTTTCTTGTTTATTTCTTGGCCTAGGCTGTATTGGTTGGCACTTTGGGCAAGAGTATGCTCTGAGAAGTATCTGCCTGGTGCAGTATAGTGTCTCACAGCATCCCTAGGCACTGCCTATCGAGTGCAGGATGGATTCCCCAAGTCAGAACAATCAAGATTATCCCCATCTATGGCCACATTCCCTGGCAGAGAGAGAACAAATGACTGGTTTTGAGCCTTTGCCAGACCTTTCCTTCCTTCTTCCATGGATTCATTTGTCAGACGAGCCCTAGCCTTTCTGTCAGTGTTTCCTCATCTGGGGGCCTGAGATTGGGATACTTGACACAGTGACCACAGTACATGGGGAGAAATCTGCAGTCAGCTTAGCATTGTGTGAGTGCTCAGTAACAAGGAGTGCTTCCCGGAGCGTTGTCTATAAAGGGGTACTGTCCATACCAAGGATGCTATGGGGCACAAAAGGGCCTAGCCTCTGTCCCAGGACCTCAGAATGAAGGAAGGCAGACATGTAAGCATTCATATATGTGGGTTGGACCCCCTCATCTGAAAATCAGGATCTAAGATGCACCAAAATCTAAATTGTGTGTGTGTTTTATTAGGGTGGAACCAGGGGGAACCACACATGCTGAGCAAGGGCTTTACCACTGAGCTGTAGCCCTAGCCCCTTTGAAAATTTATTATGAGATGTAGACTCACTAAGTCCCCATGCTAGCCTCAAACTTGTAATCTTCCTGCCTCAGCCTCCCAAGTAGCTGAGATTACAGGCATGTACTACCACTCCTGGTTTATCCTAAACTTCTTGAAGTACTCAAAAGGTCTGTGCAAAGATCCCCAAATTGAAAAAACTTCAAAATCAGAAACTTATGGTTCCTACAGTTTTGGATAAGGGATGCTCAACTGTGGTTGAATGCTGTACAAAATAAGAGTGCGTGGAAGCTATAGAGTTGGGTGGGGCCAACCTCCAAGGAGACCGGAGGTGGGATATGGAGGGCAGAGGTCAGGACCTGCAGCTGAAGACTGTGCTGGAGGTGAGCCCAGAGTACTGCGTGTGGTCAGGCGGGAGGGGTATGGAGAGGGCAGGATGTAGGACAGGAAGTATCTTTGGGGTCAGCTGGCAGTTTGCCCTTAGTCTGAAGCAGAGAGGAGCTGAGAAAAGGCACTGTGTAGTGAGGAAGTTGAAGCTCCTTGGCAAGATCTAGAGGGGTCACTGGCTGTTCCTGGGAGCAGAAAAACCGAAGTCAGAGTCCACCCTAGTGGCAGGCATTCTTCAGGGACACTTTATGTCTCCTGTCACAGATCGTGTTTCTGTGGTGGAATGATGAAGACACAGAGTGAATACAGTCATGCACTTATATGCACCCACACAGAACAGGCGTGTGGTTAATATGTAGCGGAGCCAGCACCTGAGCTCCAAACTGGCCCAGAGTTCATCCTTTTGGCCAGAAGTTTTGTTTTGCGAGGATCTGGAGAGTGAGTGTCATCCCACTTTGCTGGCCATGCTCTCTCTGTTGCTTGTGTTCAGCTCTGCCATTGCAGTTCCAGAGCAGGCTGGGCAGTGTGTCAGTGAATAGATGTGATATTGTTCTCATAAAGCTTTACTTATAAAACTAGGCAGTAAACCGGATTTGGCTTCAGGGGCCATAGTTTACCAGTTTCTGCTCTTGACCACTCTGCTCCATTTCCAAACTTAAGACTCTTAAAATAGTTATTCTTGTTGAGTTTTATACATCATGAAATTCAACCCTTTAAAATGTACAATTCACTGGGGTTTTTTGTGCATTCACTGTTGTGCAATCATCACTGTCTCATTTTAGAACTTATCACCACAAAGAGAAACCGAATGAACAGTCACTCTCATTCTTGTTCCTCTCCAGCCCCTGCAGCTGCCGTTCTACTTCCGGCCTCTCCATTTCCCTATTCCAGACCTTTACTGTAAAAATCATAGAACACAAACAGCCCTACTTTCATGCAGTCTTTTGTGGCTTTTTCTCTGTGCATGTTGTTACCTGTGAGCACTGCATTCCTTTCTGTTAGAAAACAATATTCCATTGTGTGGATGGACTGTAGGTTGTTTTTCCATTTGTAGTTGGTGGACTTCTGGTGGTTTTCACTTTTGGACTAGGATGAGCAGTGCTGGTGTGGGCAATTGTGTACAAGTCTCTGTGTGGACGTGTTTTTAGTTGCATTGGGTAGATGCCTGTGTGTGGGATTGTTGGGCCACAAGAGAACTCTGCTGAAGTGAGGACTGCCACCCTCTTTCCAAAGTGGCTTCACTGTGTGCATTCCCCCCGAGCTATCAGTGAAGGTGCTGGGTTCTTCCAATCCTTGCCAATACTTGTTATTGTCCCATCTTCTTGAATCTAGTTATTTACAAGTGTACCAGGGTACACCTTTTTCCCCAGGTGGCTAGAGATGTCACGGTAGAAAGGTAGTTTTCTTTGGCCTTTGTGGGCCCACTGGTTTGCCATGGCAGATGCCCAGTGACTCTTGGTGGTGATCCCCCAAATCCTGAAGTTTTGAGGGCACATGGATCCATTCCAGAGTTGGAGGCCATCTGGTCTCCAGAGACACCCAGGTCAAGACCCTATCTTTGCAGTACAGGAATGGTGGCTTATCTTGTTTTTGTCTATTGGGAAGAGCTCCAGCTTTCCAGCTGGCCTTCTTTGCCTTGAACTACTGTGACTCTATTCCTTTTGTCTTTTTCCTGGAGCCTGTGACCTCTTTGTTGGTTAAAAGTCTCTTTTATGAAGGTAGATTATAAGGTTTGTAAGCTTTGAGGACCTCACCATCTGAAAAGGGATGTTCCTTATCTATGCTGGCATATGCATGTCAGAAGGGGCTTTGTCACCAACAGACATTGTTAGCTAGAAGCCTGAGCTTGCCAAGCACTGGGCTGGACCCATTACCAATGCAGTCTCTCACGGCTCAGGCTGGGTGCCATAGTACCCTTTGTATAGGCAAGCATGCCAAGGTCTAGACAGTTTGTTTACTTTGGGTCATGACCCACGAATGGCTGAGCAGGGACTGGGACTAAGGATGTCAAGGTCTGTCACCACTCAGCACAGTGCCTGCTTCCTGCTGCTGGGCTTTTCCTGGTCATCGGTGCCCTCGGCTACAGTGCCATTGCATGCTGGACCTCCCTGCTATGCTTTGAGTCTAGTGTGTTCTCTTGAAGCTCATGTTGAAATTCTTCCCTGATGCAAGAGTGTGAGGGACAGTGGCACCTTCCAGAAGTGATTAGGGCTAGGTGCGGTTCAGTGATGCAGCCCTTGCTCTGGGTGCACAGGGCCCCAGAAGAATAAGGGAAAACCAAAGGGAATGAGGTCTTTGTGGGAGGTGCATGCAGCTTTTACTAGGCTGGATGACTTACCTGATGCGAAGGCCTCTGCTTGTGTTTTGTCTCTTCTGCACGTACTCAGGCACAGGTGCCAGCACATGCTGCCTGCACACGCTGCCCACCTTCTCCCTTTGCTCTGCTGCAGTGTTAAAACACAGGTTGACATCAAGCCCAAGCCAGATGTGGCATTCCAATATTAGGGTTTTATCCTCCCAAACTGCGACCTTAATAAAACTTTCCTTTATAAATTACCCAGCATGACAGTCAGCCTTCCGTTACCATGACAGAACATATGAGAGTGAATTTAAGGAGGAAAGGTTAATTTGGGTTCACAGTTTCAGAAGTGTCTATCCGTAGCTGCTTGGGCTCAGCATCCTGGCAGCAGTGCATGGTGGAGGAGGCCAGTTTACCTCATGGAACCTGGATGGCCGAGAGAGGAGGATGAAGGCCTGTAGTCCCAGTGTCCTCCTCAAGGGATGCCCCTGAGGACTCTGTTTCCTTCTGTCCTGCTGAACCACTCCCTTCCACCTTCACCACAGGCTGAAACTGAGTCTTCAGCACATGGCCTTTGGGGCATTGGGGACCCAAACTGTAAGACACAGGCTCAGGCATTATGTTAACAGCAGCAACTAAAACCTACCCTGCTCTATCACTCCTTCCTACCCATAGGCTGAGGCTCTTTGCAGAGTGACTGTCTCAAGTCCATGTTTCCAGAATTATTTCCCAATCCTCATGTGCCTTGTACATTGGACAACTGGACCAGTGCAGGATCACTCAGTTTAGTGCTTGGTGGGGAGACTTGGGGTTGGTTCATTTTTTTGGACGCGTCTTTGTTTGACACTGGACTTTGGGTCCAGGCAGGCATCCAATAAATGTTTGTACAGTCAACTTGCTTAATGTTCTTTGTGATTCTCCTGGGCCCAGGGCAGAAGCGTGTCCTTGGAGCCTGGGGCCCTGGGTGCCCTGGTTAATACCACACTCAGCTGTGAGACTTCAGGATCAAGGGTGCTGTCTGTTTCATGCAGCAAGGGCTTGTGGCTGCTCCTTGAATGGAGGAAACCTTCAGGCAGAGTTTTCTTGAAACCATTTTGCCACCTCCCTCTCCCCTGACACCTGTCCATCTCAGCCCTGTTCTGTGCAGTGGGGACTTTTCTGCTCCCTTCTTTTCTTGGAGATCAGTATTGCAATGAGCAACTACACTGTGGTCTCACCTTTCATTTTGCCAACTAGCAGTCAGTCTCCCCCTGCCACCCACATGGTCACCTTCACACGGCCCCAAGCTCAGATGGGGCCCACACTTGGTTCAGTGCTCGGCTGATGCTGCCTTGACATTTGTAATGAATTTTCTTTAGACTGTTTTGCAAGTGGAGTCTGGTGGACAGGGGAGCATGTGCTGGGGACACGGGACCACAGTAATTTACATTCCAGCTTCCTGGCCACCTTCACACCTCCTGGGATGGATTCTCAGCCACCTGCCTCCTGGTGTCCTGGCCTTGCCTGGCCTCTCCGCTTCCCTTCCTCTTGACTGTTGCTGGAGGACTGTGGATGTATATGCCTCAGGTGGTTTGCATGGAGCAAGGGGTGGTGTGGCCATCCCTGCTTGGGTGCTGCAGCAGCGTCTGTCTAGTCCGGAGGCCACTTTGCCACCAGGGTGACCTCCACTCCACTCAGCCCCTTAGGAACCCAGCATGTCCTGGTGCATAGGCTTAAGAGTGCTTAGGGCCTCCTGTCTACAGCAGGCCTCAGGAAGGGATGAAGCCTGACTCGGCTTCCCCAGGTCCATCCTGGCTGGAGTCTGTGTTTGTATGGTGGCTGATGGAAAGGGATCTGGGAGCCTGCAGTGGGCTGGACCATGTGTGCTGGTTGCAGGATAGGGCTTCCAGGTGCTTCTGAGGGTCTGCGTCATGCTGGACAACTCCAGTGCTTTCTCTGCTGGCTCCCTGCCTGGGAATTTCCCATTCCCTGTCCTAGCCTCCTGGCACTTTTCTCTGCTTTTGATGAAGTGACCTCACATTTTCTTCTGTGTGGAAGACCTGATTTGTGCAGCTATGTGCGTCAGTGCAGCTCAGAGAAGTGTGAGGAGTGTGAGTATTCCTTTTTCTTCCTCTTTGAGCTGTGAGCTTGGTGGGCTTGCAGGGGAGACAGGAAGCAAAGATCTAAAGACAGAGCTCCATATACAGCTGCTGAAATGCTCAGATGTGTGACTTCCCACCAAGCTTTCTCCTCTGCAGGGCATCTGCTGCTTCTATCTCACAGACAGGGCAGTAGTGACCAACGCTAGGCACCTCCCTGGGTGACCCTTCCAGCAAACTCATGGGTGAATATTTTCATTCCTGCTTTACAGAAGGTACCAGTGGTGCTTGGAGGTGAGCTGTGTGTAAACCCCCTGTGAAGGTATACAAGACACATGAGTGGATGGCAGTCAAGGGAGCGAGATTTATCTTGGCTTACACTTGGTAGAGGTTTCAGTCCATAGTCAGTTGCTCCAAGGCAGGGTCGCACGGCAAGGGGCAAAGAGTTGCTCATGGCAAGGGGGTAGGAAGCAGAGAGGGAAGGTGAACCCTTCCAGGTCTCTCCCCCAGTGACCCCACTTCTTCTCCTAGCATCACATTTCACTTAAACTCAGCAGTGGACCAATCCAGTGTGATGAACATCACACCCCATGATGTGATCACCTTCCACAGGCCTCACTTATGAGTGCACCAGGCTTTGGGGGACAGCAAGGCTGAAACCATAGCAACTGCCTCCAAGGCTTTCATGCTGAGTTGCTCCATCCTTGGCAGCAGGGGAATCCATCCTTGTCCTGATGGTTGGGCTGCAAGGTCAGCATGCTTGGCTGTGCCCCAAGGGTAGAGCCTTGGGCTGTCTATGCTTTATGGGCACCATTTCAGCCCACTGGGGAAAGAAGGTTCTCCTGGTCAGAGGTGTTGGGCAGAGGAAGGGGCTGTGCTGGGAGGAGGTAAGCACTTTGTTCCTGAGGTATGGAAGGAAGGTCTCAGTCCTTCCAGGGTTACAAGGGACACCTATGTTTCTGGCAGCCACTGTGCTTCCTTGCTATCTTCCTTCCTTACCCCAGGATGTTAAGATAAATGGCCTCAGTCAGAATGCTTTGAAGTCTGAGGAACTACAAACTTTTCATTGGTTCAAAACCCTCCCTTGGACCTCTAAGAAAAATAGTCCCTCTGCACATCATCCAGAGGAAGTTTGTTCTCACTGACCAGTTGCCCACATTGGTGGGAGGGCATTAAGGGACCATGGGGAGAGGCCCTTCCTAAATAGACCGCAATGAGTAACGGCAAACACAGCACTGTTTTCTGGAGCTTCCACTAAGCATGGTTTAATTTGACCATTTGGGGTTGTAGATAGGCACAGGTAAGATCCTCAGTCCATCCCTCTCTAAAGAGCGTGCCCTTCATACTATAGGAAGAGCCTTTTGAAGTCCCCAGCTGTGTCTGTTTTGGGGCTGGTCAGCCAGGGAATGTGGATGAGGAACATGGAACAGGATGGGATGACGGAGAGTGTGGCAAAATGGAGAGCATGTGGAGAGCTGAGGCAGTCCCTGGCCTGCAGCGGACAAGACCCAGGCAGCCAGAGTTGGGCTTTTCAGGCCATTGTGGGAGTTGGATTTGCATGTGGCATTGGTTAGATGGAATTGGTGGCTCAGAAGGCTCACAGGCCATGAGGAGGACATTTGGAGCTCAGGCAGCCAGGCCTGGCTCTCTGTCCCCCAACCGTGGACCCCAGGAGTGTCACAGTCAAGGTGAAGAGAAAAGAAGAGTTGTGTGAAAGCAGCCACTGAGAACACTGCTCCTCCTGCCTTGCCTCTTTGCCTCCTAGACTCTAAAGTGCTCACAGACAAGAGGGCGATAGTGTTGTTTACATTGAGCCCATTAGGAGCAGCCAGAGGCTGGGTGGTACAGCAGGAAGAATGGAGACTTTCACTTGGGCTGGCCTGGTTTGAATCCTGGCCCAGCTCACCCTGATCACATGCCTGTGAGCAAGTGGCAGCTTTCCTTCCAGCCTTAGTTTCCCCTTCCAAAGATAGAGGTCGGGGCACCTGCTCCACAGGGCTGGTACTGAGCATGGTTCCTGCAAGTAGCTGAGTGTGCCTCTGTCTCCTTCCCTGGGCCCTGGCAACTAACTCCGCTGCCTTTCTCCTGCCTGTTTACCCTTTCAGGGAACACCTTCAGCACCCTGGCAGGACTGGTGTTTGACTGGACCATTGTGAAGGACACGGAGGCGGATGGGTTCTCAGACTCCCACAATGCACTGCGGTAAGAGGCACCTTGATGAGGTATGGCCAGTTTAGGGGGACCCACAACAGGTGACATCATGGGCATCCCGGATGCTTTCCAGAAGCCTGTGACATTCCTGGTGACCGCAGAGAAAGGGTTCTCTCTCCCTCAGCTGCTCGGGCACCTGGCTATTTCCGGTGTGTTCTGAGGGAGCTCGGCAGAGAGGCTGTGATATCCAGCTGATGACAAGAGATGACACAGAGAATACAGTGCCATCTTGTCTTAGGCCCAGGGGATGGGCGTATGGCCCTGGGAGGTGCCAGCACTCCTCATGGGGAGCAGGTTAGTGAAAGGCAGGTTTTGTCTGGGAGGATGGCCAGTGGGATCCCCAGAATGGAGTAGATGGCCACCTTGAGTATCTGACTCATTTGTGCCTGCTGTAGCCATGCAGGATGGGCACAGCTCTCCCCTCTGCATTTTCTTGCTGCAGGAATAGATTCAGAGAGGTTGAGCCATTGGAGTTTCTAAGCAGCAGACCTGAGATTTGAACTCAGACCTGTGTAAATCTGCAGTGTCCAACATGGCAGCCATAATCCCATCTGGCCATTTAAATTTACATTTGAAAAGTTCACTTCCTGATATACTGGATGGACTGGAAGTGGATCTTTTCCATAGCTGTGGTCCCGTCTCCTGGGAGAAACCCAGACCCAGGATCTGAGCTGTTATTCACTACATGGTCTTGTGCCTTGTTGAATAATTTTTTAAGGATCGCCATCTTTTTTAGGGAAAGGAGATATAATTTATAAAGGTTTTGCAACAATTTTAGGCCTGCAGAAAATTACCGGTGAGGTACAAAAAAATAGTTTTTCTGCATTGTTTGAGAGCAGGTTGACAAGATGGTGCCTCACCACCCTGGATTATTTTAATGTGAGTTTAATGCCATTAAGAACATTTTTATGCATTTCTGCAGTAGAGTCATCAAAATTAGGAAATTGACACTGATACATGCAGTATTCTGGTCTCAGTCAAAGTTTTCTAATTGCCCAGTTTTGTCCTTTGTAACAGAAGTCCCCACCAACCCAGCCCAGAGTCACACACCATGTATCAGCCCCAGTGCTTGGACTTTGACTACCTGGTCTTGCTTTGATTCTTGACACCCTGATACTCATGAAGACAACTGTCTACTTCTAGAGAATGTCTCCTGTCCCCTGCCAGACTCAGAGCTTTGTGTCCTGGGCAGGAATCTTACAGAACCTTCAGTGTTCCCCCAGTCTCACTGTTCCTGTTGACCCATGACAGATACTGATTACTGGGGTCATTTGGGGGAGATGGTATCTGTCAGGAAGTCATCCCCTCCCCCAAAGTGGTTTTCTCACCCTTTTGTGGTTGTTAATAAGGACTTCATGGGGGCGGGGGAGTTAAGGATCTGATCTCTTGTTTCTGCCTTTAAAAGTCCAGCTGTGAGCCAAGGAGTCAGTGGTGATGTGGTGGCACTGCTACCTCCTCCTTTGTCAGGCTTCATGCATGGCTGCATCTGAGGTTCAGATGGTCCCTACATTTAGGAACATGGGCCCTAGTGTCATAGGACGTAGTTTCCACTCCTGGCCTTGTTGGTCTCACTTGGGAGAAACCTTGAACTCATTTACAAATTACAAAATGAAGGGAGGGACCAGACAGAAGGGATCCCTCAGGCCTGCCCTGTGTGCCAACTCCAGCTTTTTCCTGGGGTCCTATAGGGTCCTTCTTTGGCTGGGTTTGGGGTTGTCCTGCTGCTTGGTTTCTGTGGGCCTCACTTGCCCTACTTGGAGAGCTAGTTATCTCCCAGTTGAGTGTTAATCAGTTGTGAGTTTTGATGCAGGTCAATTCCCAGGCTTCTGATCAAGCTGGATTGGGCTGAATAACTTGCAGTTTAACAGGGCCCTTGGCAGTTCTGACATGTTACTTTACAGGGACACATTTCTAGTGGCACTGCGTGGAGAGGGGACCACCACATGTTTTAGCATCCTGCAGCCCACAGGAGGTTCCTGTAATGGTGAAGCTCATGTTGGACTCTGAGGAATCCAATGTTCAGGTCTGACAAGTTTCCTTTTCCAGAATCCTCACCTTCCTGGAGTCTACGTACATCCCTCCTTCTTATATCTCGGAGATGGAGAAGGCGGCCAAACAGGGGGACACTGTCCTGGTGTCTGGGATGAAGACCGGGAGCTCCAAGCTCAAGGCTCGCATCCAGGAGGCCGTCTACAAGGTGAGGTTACGGGCCTGCCTCTGCTCAGGCCTGCAGATATGTTGGGTAGGGGAACTGGCTCTGGAGCACAATGATAGTTGTGTCTGTGTTGGTTGCCTGTTTTGAAAGGAAGTCTGGGGGAGGCTCCTGAGGTCCTTTCTCTGGGGTCACAGAGCAGGTGCTTGATCTCAGTTTAGAGGGACTTCTCAGAGCAGAATTCTCAGTAACTGTTCATTTCTAATGGGTATTCCCTCCCCGCTCCATTCAGTATAGGGATGCTAAAACAGAACCCAGTGTCCCCTCCACCATGCTGTCACCCCCTGCTGCTCCCCAGCAGAGGCCGCTGGGGACCATCACTCAGTGGGCTCATTTGTGGAGAGCTTAGTTCTCGCACCTCCTCCCTGGCCCACCCCATGTTATCCCAGCCTTACCACAGGAGCTGGCGGTGGGAGAGATGTGTGTCACAAATCTGGGGCAGCAGGAAGCCAGGTGCAGGCCTCCTCCGTTCCAGAGGGGTAACATCCACCCAGCGCGAGCTTCCTTTTGCACCACAGCCCTGAGATCTTCCTGTCATCTGCCTGGGTCTGGAGCACAGGCAGGCCCATAGGGAACTTTGTCCACCATTGAATTTTGCAAAGTCATGGGCAAAGAACAGTCCTCTTCTGGTCCATCTCTGTCTTTAGTGGTTTAGCAGTTGTTGAAGTCCTGTAGGGTTCTGGAAACATGGGATATTGTGGTGTCACCAGGATCTGTCCTTCGTGACTCAGCAGATGGTACAAAAAGGCAGTTTGCCCCTGTTAGGCTCCTAGGCTAGGGTGGAAGACAGATCCATTACCCTTCCTGTAGTTAGTAAATAGGCTTCCCAGCCTGTGGAGCTAGAAAGCACAAAGCCTAGGCCCACGGGAAGGGCTTTCTGTCTTTGTAATGTGTCAGAGATACTGTTGAATTTAACATTAATCATGGAAACCCTGAAGACCTTAGAACAGACTCAAAGGAGACTCCAAGCATCAGAGGCATGCATCAGGGGCGCTAAAGTGAATTTCTAAAAGATGGTAATCTCCACAGGGTGACAGCACTTGCACCTCCACAGGGACAGCATCTTTGCATTCCTGCCCGTGAGAATCACTGGCTTTGTCTTTCATTTTCTGCACTTACTAGGCTATCAGTAGCTCTCAGGTGGGAGGTGCCAGCCCTTATGGAATCTAACGCCCTGCGGTTGCACTAGACAGGGCTCCACGAAATCTTCTCCCATCTCATGTTCCTTAGTGTTTCCTGAGGAGGACATGGGGACAAGTGGTGGGCAGGCGAGGGCCCAGGGACCCAGGATAAGGACTCGGGATGACAGTGCTCCTTCTTTTCAGTTGGCCTGGGCTCCCCCAGCCTCCCTGGATTTGTGGGGCAATAGCTAAGCTTTTGGTGGCCACAGCCTCCAGCCTGGATCTTCTGTTTCTTTCTGTTTAGTCACTGTTACTTAGATCAGTGCACAACAGAGTTTTGGTGATACCTACTGAGTGCATGTCCACCATTCCTCTGGGTTTCCCTGGATCTCTGGGCCCAGAGACTGACTGGGGTTGTGACTGACATCTTGTTTCTTCCTCTTAACACTCCCATTGCCTTAGGAGTATACTGGAAGTTAGAAACAGAACAGAATTGCCAGGATCAAATGTGTAGCTCTGTGTCAGAGCATTGCCTAGCCTATGCCAGGCTCTGGACTCCATATCCAGCACTGAGAATACACACAAAGTCTCTCCCACCCACCTCTTCCCGTGCCCCTTTCCCTTTGTCTACCTCATCTTTTCTGTCCTTTTCTTACATCAAGAGCGTACGCCCTGCCGAGGTCAGGCTGCTGATTCTGGAAAACATCCTCCTGAACCCAGCGCATGACGTCTACCTGCTGGTGGGGACCTCCATTTGCTACAAGGTGCAGAAGGTCAGGCAGGGGAAGATTACAGGTGGGTCTGCCCTGGGGGTCTGGGGGAGCACTGCTGTCCTTTTTAATTGTAATGAAAACACCTAACAGAAAGTTGACCGCCACAGCTGTTTTTAGTACATAGCCCAGTGGCTTTAAAACCTTCACACTCTATATAGCCATCACCCCCACCCATCTCTTTAACTTCCCAGCTTCTCAAACTCTGTCCCTGTGAAACATGAAATCCCATTCCCCCACCCCAGCCCCTGAGAGCCACCATCCTACTTTATGTCTCCATGAATTTGACTCCTCTAGGGACACTGTTTAAGGACAGTCATATGTTTGTCCTTTTGTGTTTGGTTTATTTCATTCAACATCCTGTCCTCCAGGCCCATCGATGTTGAGATGTGCAGAATTCCCTTTAAAGATGGAACAGTATTCCACTGTGTGGCTGATACTGCACTTTGTTTAGCCACTCATCTGTCGGTGGGCACTTGAGCCCATCTTTTGGCTCTTGTGAATGATTCCACTATACATGGGGATGTGCAAATGCCTGAGTCCCTGCTTCCAATTTTTTGGGGTCTTTATCCCTTCAGTTTGGGCAACTCAAGAGCCATGGGCTTCTCTTGGGTTTTGGCTGTGGTCTGCCACTGACTGCCAAGCAAACTCTAGCAAGCCACCCCCTCCCTGGCCTCAGTTTTCCATGGAAGCCCTGGAGGCCTTTCTACTAGTCTTCAAGGGCAGCGTGGGTTAACAGAAGTGGGGCTGTTCTGGAAATTCTAAAGTGCTGAGAATATGGGACATAGAGGGTGAGTGCTCTTCATGGAGTACAGGTCATCCTAAGAATTGTGACTCTTCCATTCATGCTTGCACACGTGTGACACCAAAATGTAGGGCACCAATAGCTTCAGGTACTAGAGTGTTGTATGTAGGTCTGTCTTCTTGAGGGCTTTGGATATACAGTAGTGGGCTCCACATCATGAGATGCTTATGAAGAGTCTGTCAGGGGAGCCCCTTGTTTTCACAGTATTTCCATCTCCCGGAGGGGTTGACCTCTCTGCAGAACTCTTATGGGGGACAAAGCTACATCCAGTCATGTTGCCTTTTGGAGCTGTATGACTTTCTTGAGGTGTTTGTCCATGACACAGTGCCGCATGTTCTGAACGTGGTGCACCAGCATCCAGAGTCAATGCCTGGCCTCCCAGTGAACGAAGCGGGCTGTGTGTGCGTTAAGGGACAAGGGGGAGGATTCTCAGTCCCAGTCTTTGTCAAGGTTGCCTTCAGGACCCATGTGAATGCAGAGCATCAGCCCCACCCCACATCGTCTCAGGCAGGTCTCAGGTGGCTCACACTCAGGGACCATACTCAGAGAACCCTCTGATCTAGGGGCAAATTACTGGAGCAGAACACTGACACTCCAGGATGGGAGAGGAGTGTGCCACCTCCCTTTCAGAATCCTGAGCAGAATTGTTAATTTGGAAAGATGCCTTAGTTAAAATTCCTTCCTGAGCTTCAACCTGGCGTTTTCCCTGCAGGGGCCTCTTTCACACCTTCTCTGGCAGGAGGGCAGAGTCAGGCCACAGCCACGGTGACAGTGAGCTATGGCTGCTTAGGACAGTCTAAGGCTTCAGGAGGAGTGTGAAAGTGATTGGGGTCCTGGAGGGGGAATTTTAGCCCCGCTCTTCACAGCCACAGCCATGTCTTGGCCTGCATTCTGCTGCTGTAACAAAATCCCCACAGCTGCTCACTTTGCAAGGTAAAGAGGTTTATTCAGCTTGCAGCTCTGGAGGCCCAGGAGCAGTGGCACTGGCTTTTGTTTGGCTTTGCAGCCTCCTTGGCTACATTGTGACCTTGTGCCACCAGTCTGAGAGAGAAGGTGAGATGGCACAGGAGACAGGAAGCCAGAGAGGCTCAGGGGCTAGGCCTATGGCTTTTCTAATAACCTGCTTTGCCAGTGACCTGACCTCTTCCTCCCTCCAGGCTCCACCTCTTAAAGGGCCAGCACTCCTTATCACTGACACTGGGGCTGGGCTTCTAGGGGCTTCCAGGGCATGAACCACAGCAGACTGTGGCAAAGCTGAACTTCATTTCCTCTGCTCCCCACTCTACAGGGTGAGGGTCTGTAGTTCTGTCCTCTGCTGTGGAGTGATGAGATAAGGGGATAAACTTATGAGACTGGAGGCATCTTCGTTCCCTGGTCAACAGATGCCATTTCTTGTCCTTTTTCTGCTTATGTGTATCTGTCTGTCCATCTGTCCATCTGTCCTTCCTTCCTCTTTCTGTCTTTATTTTGTCCTGGGAATGGAACCCAGAGGCTCACACATGCTCTACCCCGAAGCTATATCCCAGCCTCCACATTTGTATCAAAAGTGTCCCATCCTTGTGGGGCAAGGGAGATGGTGTCCTTCACGGAACTCATTATTTCCTGGAAAATTGTCCTTTGCAGGGCATATTGGGTGAGGCTTTCCTCCACAAAATGCATGTGACCTGACAGCAGGGATCGCTGAGCATAGAGTCAGATCTTTACAGTTATAGACCCAGCTCCCACATCCCAATGGGAGTCCATGGACCTTTTTGGGAGCTCAAGAGGGCAGACAGAACCTGAGGGATGCACCCCAGCCCCCAGAATGTGGAAGCAAAGACTTCATCCTCTTCAGCAGTGACCAGAAACAGTCTGGTGTCAGCATTCTTCAAGTAGTTGGCAATTTCAGGCAGAAGCTGTCGTCAGTTTAAAAAAGAAGAAAGAAAGCAGCTTATGGCAGTGACAAAAAAACTGATTGCTTCTGAAAATTCATGGTGTGTCAGCTTTGTCCACAGGCATGGAGAATAATATTAAAATGTAAAGTGCTGAGAAATTAAGCCAAAACTGTTGACAGCTGTACTGACAGGCAGGGCCCAGAGATCGGGGACCGGGTGGGTACTCGGCGCCTGATGGCCCACGACTTCACCCCGTCTCCCTGTTTCTTATTTGCTTTTCCTGCTCAGAACTCTCAATGCCTTCTGATCAATATGAGCTGCAGCTTCAGAATAACATCCCGGGGCCCCAAGGAGACCCTGCCCAGGCTGTGGCCGTACTGGCCCAGGACACATTGAAGGTGACTGCCTTGCAGCTGGGACAGAGCAACCTCGTCCTCGGCCATCGGAGTATCCTCTTTCCAGGCAGCGTGTGTCTGCATCAGCACGTCATGTCTGCTGCTTTGAAGTCAAGTTGTTTTCCTCTCCCTGAAAACCAGTCGAGGATAAAAATAGCCCTATTTTTCCCCAGCCGTCTGAAAATCAGAAAGAACTGAAATAGCAGCACCGCTATGGAATTGCTCACCTCTGTGGGTGACTTGCTGGAGAGATGCCCGGGAGGGGTTGGTAGGGGGGAACCCACTGTCCTTGCTGCCTGCAGAGACTGCTTTAGGGCCTGCAGACCCCTGGAGAGTGGAGAGGCTGGCGGGGTGGGGGTTGGGAGGGTTGGGTGCTCAGGGGGAAAGCTATTTCCACACTTGCAAGTCTGTTGTTGAGGGCCCAGGGTGGTTTGTGTCCCATTCGACCTCTGGTGTGCCTTATAGAGAGTCACTTTGCTAGGGTAGAAATGCGGTGAAGCCTTTGTCTGGAGAGATGATTTGCTACTTTTGGCCTAGGCAGGGGCAAGGAGGAGGTTCCAGTGCCTCTTCTATGCCATGTTTTTCTTTGTTGGGTCATTGAGCCAAGCTGGAGCCACTAGCTGTCTTATGTTCTGTCCCTTAATCAAGAACTCAGGTATCCGCATGCAGGGTGCTTCTAGGTTGCCCAACAGCACCATTTATGTGGTTGAGCCGGGGTACCTGGGTGAGTATTCTGGGGCCTCTTGGATGTTGCTTGGTTGTGACTACAGAAATTGAACACATTAAAAAACCAAAAGCAAGGGCTGGGGTCATAGCAGTGCAGTAGAGCACCCACCTAGCAAGCATGAGGCCCTGGGTTTGATCCTTGGCGCTAAATGAAAAAGATGAGAAAAACCAACAGCTCTCAATCTTGACCATTTCTGCCACCTGTCAGACCGGGGCCATCAGCCCTCAGCCCTAGTCAGACAGGTGGGGGACAGGAAGAGCTGTAGAGGAAGGAGAGGTGTCAGAGAAAGGAATGTGTAGCAGTGACAACTCTGAGAGGCACAACTGGGCCTGGAAGCTTCTGTGATGGACAGCAGCTGGAGACTTTGTGGGCACCTGTGTCATCCGGAGTTACCATGGCAACCCTTCTTTTCTCACACTGAGGCCTGCACTGAAGCTGTTGAGTCGAGAGAACTTAATGCGTAGCAAACTCCCTGGGTGCTCTTGTTCACCAGAATGTGAAGTGCAGACCTGAGTGACAAGATAGTGACACCAAGGAAGATGGCCTTTGCATCTCAGGAGCTCCTTTAGCTCAGAAATGTTCCTAAGTGCCTCCTATGTGCCTGGGCTGGGCTGGAGTTCAGAGGCCGTAAGACAGAGTGCTGGACTTGGGTTCATGGGGAGAGACCAGTGCATGAGGGGTGCAGCAGGGCAGAGGTAGGGGAAGACTTCCGGGGGTTTATGGGAGGCCAGCGTCATCTTGGATGGGGCTTCTATTGTGGCCTCAAAACCTAGACCTGCTGTGGCCTAGGCTAGGACTGCTAAGCTGTGCCCTGAGAGCTGACACTCACCTTGGGCTTAGAGTCTAGGCCTGTGTATGCCTCAGCCACTACACTGCGTGGGCCCCAAGCAAGGTGTGTGCTTTGTGCAGTCATCTCAGACTAGACCTTGTTTCACACGTCTAGATATTAGTAGTGCTCAGGCTGGATCTGCTGTGGCTTCAGACTGTACTGGTCATGAGCAAAACCTGCCTGAGCAAGACTTGCCCTGGCCTTAAATCCTAGATTGGCTATGACCACAGCTTACAGCTCCTTGGCCTCAGACCCTAAACTCTCCACAGTTCCCCATGAGACTTGGGAGTCTGGACCTGCCATGGCCTCAGGCTTGGGTGCTTCAGTCTCATGGCCTAGACTGTCACTGCCACAGGTCCAGACCTGTCTACCCAAAGAGCCCAGAGCTGCTTTGACCTCAGCAAGAACTTCCATGGCCCCAGACAGGATACACAGTCTCAGAACCTCAATTGACTGTGGTCTCAGGCTCAACCTTTTATAGCTGCCACATCTAGATTTCCAGAAAGTTCAGAACCTTCATTGGCTCTGATCTCAGAGCCCAGGTCTGCTTTAACCTGAGAGTCTGCACTCGCCTCAGACTAGGTCTACTGTGGCCAGATAGCCTTGACCCGTTGAGTTCAAGATCCCTGCCTGAGGAGCCCTGTGCAGTCTGTGTGGGATGCATTCACTGTTGGTCCTGGGAACCAGCCAGCTGAGGGTTCAGAGCTAATGTAGCCCCCTCTGCACAACCAGTCCTCCTCCAAATAGGAGCCAGTGAAGACTTGGGAATCCCCATACCCAGTGCTTGATCTCCTCTCCCTCATGTCTGTTTTTAGGATTCACAGTCCACCCTGGTGACAGGTGGGTGCTTGAGACCGGCCGCCTGTATATAATCACCATTGAAGTATATGACAAGTCCAGTAACAAGGTCCACCTATCTGATGTGAGTGCTTGCTGGGGCCCTGGCCAACTGGTGAAGTGGGTTCATATTCTAGAGCAAATGCCCAAAGAGCAGCCCCAAAGCAACAGGGGTTTCCACACAGGAAGACTGAGGAGGGGTTGTCTGTTCCCTGCAGGCACCCCTGGGTCTGAGACGCTGTTATGGAGTCCTGGGGAACCTCAGACCCTTTGAGCCTCTGAGTCTACAGAGCTGGAGGGGGTGTGCCCCTCACTTCTGCCCACTTGTGCCCTGTTCTCTGAGCCCAGAGGTCTAAGAGCTGAATCTATTGCCTTCTAATTACAGGTCAGGAATTCCTCTAACCCTTCAACAGCTCCTGGAAGGCTCCTGACTAGGCTCATTTCAGTTAGCTTCTTGGCCCTGTGGTGGCATGCCAGATGAAGGGACAGTCCCAGAGAGACCTCAGTGTCATCAGAACATCTAGAACATTCTTGATGGAGTTGGCGGTTTTGTAAGGCTGCTGAATTCCTCTTCTGGCTTCTTTGTTAATCAGAAGAAGCCACACAGTTGTCTGGCACTGGGGCAGTGTGATTGGCCCATGCAGAGAAGGGGGCTAGGGAAGGTCAGAGGCTGGCACTCTGGTCTGGGGCTGCTTCCATCCTCTCTGGTGGCTTTTGGAGACTGAGCCCTGTGACCTTACCTGGCTACCACTTTGGGGTCCTGGAGCTGCTTTCCTGAAGTTTCCCTTCCTTGAGTTTTCCCAGAAGCGCCACTCACCCATGCTTTTTGCCTTCCAGAACATCCGGATTGAGACTGAGATTCCTGCTGAGTTCTTTGAGGTTCTCTCATCTTCCCAGAATGGGTCACACCATCACGTCAGGGCGATTCAGAGGGGTCAGACAACCATCCGTGCAGCCCTCACCTCTGTGGTGGACCAGGCAAGTCGGTGCCTCCTGCTTTCTATGCCCAGCTCCCCCACTGTGCTGCTCTCCAGGTGCTGGGGAGGCCTCTCCCTCTCTGGGATCAGGCCTTGGCTGCCCTCAGCTGTCCAGAGCCAGGCACCATGGATGTCTTCCTATTCCACCCTCGCTTCCCTCTCCCTGCTTCTGTGAAAGGGTCTGTACCTTCCAGAACTGAGATGGCACGTTTGTCCTGGGAGACAGTGCTGGGCTCCGCCGGGGCCCAGCCCAGACCACCAGTGTTTCTTTGTCTATTTTGTCTGCCTTGGTTCTGCAGAGTCTTTTTTTCTTCTGTGCTTAGAAGACTGCTCAGTTTTAGGTAGCAATAATGTTTTACCAATTGGCACGTTGGCACAGATGTTTCCCTTTTTCTGCCCCACACAAAACCTTTCCAGACCTGGAAGAGCACAGGGCAGCAGCACAGGGCTGAAAAGGAGTGGCCCATGTCCTGTAGTGCCTCAACTTCTTGCTCCTGAGGGTTAGAACAAAGAGCTCCAAGCCTCCATTTCCCTTTCTCTAGAGTGGGGACAGTCTAGTCCCTCCTAGCATGAGTGCCCTGAGAACTTGGCCCAACATCATTTATGTAGGTGACCCTTACAGAGCCTCAGACAGCCATCCCAGGGGAGCCTGAGGAGGCTACAGCCTGTCATCTTCTTTTCCTGACTCCCACCAGCCCAGAATCTACTGATTCCCAGGGAGGGGTGGGGGCTAGGAGGATCTGCCAATGACCTGGTTGTCATAGTGTCATGCAACACTCTCACCCCTTGTAGGATGGCGGGGTTCATGTGCTACACGTGCCGGTTTGGAACCAGCAGGAGGTGGACATTCACATTCCCATCACCCTCTACCCCAGCATCTTGACATTTCCTTGGCAACCAAAGACGGGCGCCTATCAGTATACAATAAAGGTACCAGAGACCTCACTGGGTGCCTTCCTTGGGGTGTTTCCAGGGAACTGTGGCTTTTCATCCATCCTGTGACTTCTAGCATCACCCTCTAGTGGACAGAGGCAATTTTTTAAATCAGTGCCTTTATGTCTGCTGTGTTCTCTGAGATTTCCACACAGCAATGTATTTAGTTCATAGGGGGAAAAAAAACCCAATAGCTGAAACAGAAAAGAAAGTACTATGGAGAAATGTGGAATAGATTTGAGTTCCATTTAATCATTTTTATGAAAAAGTACTATTTTAAAAAGCTCTGTGAATACACTTGGAAAACAATGTGAAATTCAAATGGAAAATACCTGTGGCCATGTCACATGCTGTTACCGTTGATATTCGTGTTTCCATGTGGCCTTAGCCAGCAGAGTCTGCCCTAAGGTGGACTTGATCCTGGATCATCCAGGTCCCCATCACTGCTGCAGTCTGGGGGAGTGACAGGTATCCTGTGTGTGCATTGGTGCCTTGCCCTCTGGAACATAGTGTGTCACTCTCTTGGCCTCGGGGACTTGGGGTTGTGACTTCTAACCTGGGATCATTGGGAGTGGGTAAGCTGTGGGCTGGGAGGGGCTTGTTTCTGGTCACAGAAGCACCATTCCATAGGTGCCTCTATGGCCACAGCTGGTTCCTACTGCAGCCTGAGTTCTGGGAGCTGCCACCAGGTCCTGGGACCCCTGTCATGGCACATATTGTGTATGTCAGTCACATGGGCCTCAGAATAGGCAGACTAGAAATGAGACAGAGGAAGCAAGGGCCAAGGGGAGCCATCAGCAGATGCTGGCCAACATGGTGGTGCCCGTGAAGAGAACCCCTCCTATACACGTGTGGATGTGTGAGCATGTCTGTGGGTGTACATGAGTGTGTGAGTAGGTGAGTGCATGCATGGCTGTGTGTCGTGAGTCATAAGAGTGACTGATCTGAATGAATGATGAGTGTGTGTTGGGTGGTTACTGAGTGTAAACATGTGTGAATGTATGTCAGTGCTTGAGTGTGTGGGCAAGGATCAGTGAGTGTGAGCATGTGAGTGTGAATGGATGAATGTCAGTGTGGTTATGAGGGCGATGTATGAGCTTGGAACTGAGTAGGTAACATGGGTGTAGACATCCCTAGCGTGAGGGTAAGTGTATGTGAGTGTGCATGTGCACACTTGTCCCCTGCCCTCGTGCCTCTGCATACAGGAGAGGATAGAGGGCTGGTGAGTTCATGGTGATTTTCGTCTCTAGGCCGATGGGGGCAGTGGGAATTTCAGCTGGTCATCCTCAAACTCCATGGTGGCCACAGTTACCGTCAAGGGTGTGATGACCACAGGCAGTGACATCGGACTCAGTGTGATCCAGGCACATGATGTCCAGAACCCACTACATTTCGGTGAGATGAAGGTGAGACCCTGTGGGCCAGGACAGCCCATGGAGAGCTTGGGGTTGGGGTGTCATTGGCACTCCCTTAGCCACCCTCCTTGGTCCTGTTGGGCACAGGAAGGGGTTTGGGGCTCAGCTCCAGCCCTGTCCTCAGGAGCTCACAACCAAGCAGGGAGGGGGAGACAACACTCCCAGGAGACAGTGACAGGACAACAAGGCCAGCTGTCTCAGAGCCAGGCACTCTGGATGGGAGACCAGAGGACACAGAGGGTAGAGAACAACAAGAGGCATTTTAGAATGAGCCCCATGCCCAAAAGATACAAATCTCAAAGTGAGAGGGCCTTGAGGGATGAGTTGTAAATTTCCAAAAAAGGGGATCCCCAAGACAGCTTGGGACCTCAGCCTCCTTCAGAGGCAAAATTAGGGCTTCCTATCACATTAGGGCTTGCTGTCCCTGGTACTGATGCTGAGTGATGTGGTGAGGGTAGGTGGGGCTGTCACCTGCAACTGAGCCCCAGCCAGCACCGCCTGACACTGTTCTGGGTGCTCCTTTATGGCCTCATTGATGGCAGAGGTGGAAGCCCTTTGGAACCAGTCACAAGCACCTCTTACGGTATTTGGGACATTGAGGGTCTTGTACACATCTCTACTGGAGGCGGGTCTGATTCTCTCTGATTGCGACACATTTCCTACAGGCCCTTTGGAGAAGCATGCCTGCCCAGTATTGGTGTCCACTGGAACCACCTTGCCCTGGCCCCATCTTCTTCCTGGGAAATGTTCCACCTTTTATCCATCCTATCATAGTTAGAACATGGCTTCTGGGCCAGCAGTCCCACTTGGCTCTCCTCTGTTCTTGGGCTGTGGCACCTACCTTTGAGGAGGGTCCTCAGCAGGAGAGTGAGGTCATGATGGGTTGCCCATCTGCCAGGCAGGCGAGAGGGCCCAGGGTGAGTGCTGCCTTCAGAAGAGAACCTGAAGTGTGTCGGGGTTGGTTTTCCAGGAAAACAAGCTGTTGATACCTCTCTCCCCAGCCAAATAACCACTGCTGTCCTTGGCTGGACGTTCAGAAACTGTCTCAGTTCAAATATGTCCCATGCCTACCTCCACCATCTCTCTAGGGCGCCCCACTGTCCCGCACACCAGGCTGCTGGTTGTGACCCAGAGAGGAGAGTGAGGGCACTCTCTGAAGTCCCTGGCTCAGCCATTGTGAATACTGATGTCCTGCATGGGCTGGCCCCTGCCTCTCAGACTTCTGCCCTCTCTGTGCAACAGGACCAACTCAGACGTTGCCTGGTGGCCTGTGACCTGGTTCTCAAGTCTGAATTCCTAGGTCACTTTCTCCAACTTCTGGTTTCCTGAGTCCCCCCACACCCAGCCCAGACCTCTTCCTGACGTCCCAGCTGCCCTATCCACAGCAGTGCTCAGATACCCCCAGCACCCAGGTTTGCTCCTCCCTTGGAGACTGATGGGCTTGGGCCACACGCTGTCCTCCAGGTATATGTGATTGAGCCCAGCAGCATGGAGTTCGCCCCGTGCCAGGTGGAGGTGCGAGTCGGCCAGACCCTGGAGCTGCCTCTGAGGATCAATGGCCTCATGCCCGGCGGGACAAATGAGGTGGTCACCCTGAGCGACTGCTCCCACTTCGACTTGGCAGTAGAGGTGCAGAACCAGGGCATGTTCCAGCCACTCCCAGGTATCCCACACAACTGAGTGAACCCCAGACGGGCATGGGGAACAAACTGTCCAGGTTCTCAGTGTAGGCCACCCAGGTTCCCAGAAAGGGCTTAGGGCCACAGATGGACCACAGCCCGAGGAGTGGCATTTGTCCCCTGAGCCCTCTCAGCTCAGGTCTGGTCTGAATCTTGCCTGCTGTGTGTTCTTTGCAAATCATCCACCATTCTGGGTCTCAGTTTCCACATCTAGGCACAACTCTTGAGGAAGGGGCTATACCAGGTTCCCGCTTAGGCAAAGGCAACTTACAGAAATGGGAGAAAATGTCTGTGAAGTGTCTACCTGACAAGGAAAGGCTGATGCTTAGAGCATATAAAGAACTCACGCATGTCCACAACAGTAAAACAGCACAAACGAGTGAGGGGTTTGAGGAAGCGTGTCTCTAAACATGCTGTATAAATAGCCAACAAACGTGTGAAAAGATGCCCCAGACTGCTAATCATCAGAGAAAAGCAAGTGAAAATCACAATGAAAAACCATGCCCTTTAGGATGTCTACTATCAAAACAACAGAAAACTACCTTTGTTGGTGAGATGCAGAGAAACTAGAACAGTTGTAGGCTATTAGAGGGAACTATAAAAGGGCAGATGCTGTGGAGAACAGTATGGTGGTTCCTGAAAAAAAATTAAAAGCTATAATTGTGTACCTTGTGACCCATAAATCCCACTCCTGGGCGTATTCCCAGAGGCATTGAAGCGCAGCCTTGAAGAGGTGTTTGGAAACTTGTCTCACAGCAGTGGCTTTACAGTTGCCACAAGGTGGACACATCCCACCTGTCCATCAGCAGATGAGCAGATAAACAGAACGTAGTACTTGTGTACCTAGACCGGGAAATACTGGTCAGCCTTACTGAGGGGAAATTCGGACCTGCTACTGCATCAGTAAACCTTGAGGCCATTACCCTAAGTGAAGTAAGCCAATCACCAATACCATATGACTCCTCTTCTGTGAGGTACTAAAGGTTGTCAAATTCAGGAGACAGGAAGTAGAATGCAGGGAGAGGGCAGTCCAGGGACTGGGAGTAGAAAGAATTGGCCAGTTACTGTCTCATGGTTTTAGAGTTTGTTCAGAAAGCTGAAAAGACTTGCATGATACATGGTTCCAGTGGTCATACAACTGTGTAAATGTATGGTGTGCTGCTGAGCCATACACTTAAAAAATGTTAAGGTCTGTATATTTTACCAAAATTAAAATAAATACGCTTAAAAAATTGAAAATTGATAGAATATAATGGCAGGGATACGGGGCACCTGCTAGAAGCAATACAAATTGATGCTATTTTGGGGAAGATAATTGGCAAGAAGGACTAGAGCTAGGCGTAGACATGACCCATGGCCTAATAGTCCCCCTCCTGGGGATGCACAGCAGAAATACTGGACACATCTTCCAAAAGGAAGGCTCGCAGATGTCCACATCCGTGCCACATTACACATCCACGCTGAAAACTGCTCAAGGGATTCTGGTTTCCTGGAGAATGGGTGGCTGCCCATTCATGCAGCAGAGGAACCACGCGTGTGTGGATGGAGGGTGTGCGGTATGTAAACAGCGAGCACCTTGTGGATGATCTGAGTTAAGGAAGCCAGAGGGAGAAGAACGCGTGCTCGGTGACCCCACTACGTAACCTGTGGGAGCAGCATGATTAGGCTGACCCGGGAGAAGTCGGTGGGGGGGCTTGGAGGTCAGGGGCTCTGCCGCAGCTTCTGGGAGTGTTGGTGACATTTTCCTCCTTGACCCAGGTCTGGAGTGATCCTGGGTGTGTTGAATGTGTGGGGAACACTGTGATGTGTGCACTTATGATAGGTATACATTTTGGTATGGGACTCACAGTTGATTGGTTGATTGTATGTAGGGGTTGGACCCAGGCTGTTCTGCATACTGGACAAGCACCATTCAGTTTAGTTGAACCCCCACCCCCTGCGAATTTCTAAGTCAGAACAGAACCTGATGGTGCATGAAGCCCAGAGTAAGAGTGGGCCACTCGTCCCCTCAGGGCGGCTGCCACCTGGGTCTGACCACTGTAGCGGTGTCAAGGTGAGAGCCGAGGCCCAGGGATCTACCACACTCCTCGTGAGCTACACACATGGCCACATCCACCTGAGTGCCAGGATCACGATTGCTGCCTACTTGCCCCTCAAGGTGAGCCATGGCCCCGCCCTCTGCCACCTTTCTCTGCTTTGGGATCCTGGGCATGGGGTGGGCTTGCACCCCTGTCCCACAGACCCCATCCCCAAAGCAGGGGAGAGTCCAGCCAGGCCCAGTCCTCCCTGCCCCAGGAATGTGAGCCTTCCCTCTTATCCAGGCTGTGGATCCCTCCCCTGTTGCCGTGGTAACCCTGGGCTCCTCAAAAGAGATGCTGTTTGAAGGAGGCCCCCGACCCTGGGTCCTCGAGCCCTCCAAGTTTTTCCGAAACATCACCTCTGAGGACATGGACAGCATCAGCATGGTTCTCTTGGGCCCCCCTGCCTCCCGCAATTACCAACAGCATCGGATCCTTGTGACCTGCCAGGCCTTTGGCGAGCAGGTGAGTGGGCAGCAAACCACAACACTACTGTCTCTAATCCTCAGGAACCCGGAGAATGCCCCTCTAGTCATACCCATTTTACAAGTAGACAGACTAAGGCCAGTTGCTATAGGATGACTGAGTCAACAGCAGGCAGCTGAGTAAGATACAGTGGTTGCAATGGTCCATCTCCACAGACCCTAGCTTTCATAGACCCGGCCTGTCAGAATGGCTTCCCTGCTTGGGATTGCAGAATTCTCCCCTACCAGACCAGGGGTGAGGGGTTTGAGATCAGGGTCTCAAAGTTGGATGACCCCAGGGTCAAGCTACGAAGGAGTGTGTGACCTAAGACCCCAGCTTGAGTGTATGATAGAAAGCCTGATGTTTCTGCATGTGGAATCTCTTTTATTATTGTTGTTTTTGTTTTGTTCTGTTTTTGTTTTAATGCTGAGACAGCTGAATGAATTGAACCAGTTGCATCTGTGAGTCCCTGCAGAGCTTATCTAGCTGGGTGGTGTGGCAGCTGGCTATGCAGGTCCCCTGGTGCCTGCTTCCCAGGTCCACTGCTCAGCTCCAAGTGCTCCCAAAGCAGGAGGAAACTGGAAGTCAAGCGGGGCAGGACAGCGCCCACTCGGAGGGAAAGTGAAGAATCCCCAGGCTTGTCTAATAATGCAGAGAACACAGAGTTAGGTAAAAGGCACACAGGCACAGCACATGCAGTACATACCAAGACTGTGCCAGTATGACCGGAAAAGTATGTGGAGAAAAGACCTAATGTCCACTGGATCATTAGGAAAAATTCATGAATTATGAACAACAGTAAATGCATAATAACCACTGTAACAAGAGTGAAGCTAATGATGGATTAGAGAAATGGCATGTTCCAGCCTGACTGGGCCATCCTGGTCCCCCAGAGGAGGCCCTTTGAGGCTCCTCATTACCCAGCGCTTGGCGCCTCCCTGGACATCTGGGCAGAAGGAAAGGTGGATGACAATCAGTTTGGGAAGATGGAGAGGGTCTGCTGGCCTGGTTTGCATTGTGCAGCATGTGTGCGTCACTGGGGAGGGAGCTAGACTTGGTAGCAGAAGGCCCAGCACTAGCTGCAACCACCCTGTCTCCTCACACCTTCCCCCTGCCCTGCAGCAGCCCTGAGCTCCTATCCAGCTGAGCCTCTGGTCCCTCCTAGGGTTTCTCCACAGATCCTTTTCTGGCCTTTCCTGAGAATCTGGGTCCCCATCCACAGCACGCTGTTTCCACAGGTGCACCTCATTGTGATGACCCAAGTCAGGGTGGCCCCCTCATTTAAGCATCCAGGAAGTCTGTCTGCTGATGCAGCCACAGGGTTTCCCCAGGGTCCTGGAAAAACAGAAAGTGAGCCTCAATTTACCCCTTTTCTTTGCTGTTTGTACGGAGGCCCTGCCGTGCTGAGAAGGTGCTCTCCCACCACGCTCCAGGGATTTGTCAGCATCCTTAGGGGATAGGGGCAGCGTCACATCAACCGGAAAGCAGAGAAAAGAGGCTCAGCTCAGAGAACAATGGGAACTCACTGGGGCATCTGCCTGGTCCCTCTGGCCCCAGGTCATTGCCCTCTCGGTGGGGAACAAGCCCAGCGTCACGAACCCCTTTCCTGCGGTGGAGCCCACCGTGGTGAAGTTCATCTGTGCCCCACCATCCAGACTCACCCTCACACCCATCTACACCAGCCCCCAGCTGGACCTGTCCTGTCCGCTGCTGCAGCAGAACAAGCAAGTGGTGAGTGCGGGTATCTCTGGGGAGGGAGGTGATGTACCCATCTGATTGGACAGGGGGACCTCGGCCACCAGCCAGCTCCTCACATCTTGAGTCTTGTAATGGCTGTGACTCTGCACCGCACCACCTTGATCTCACAGCCAGCCCTGCCAGCCTTACCTGGGAGGTCCTGGCCTGAAGAGGCAGGTGACTCACCAAGGTGTAATTGCCGAAGACAGTCTCCAACTTACAGTGATATGACATGATTTATCCACTTCACAGTAGTGTGAACAGTAGTGTGAAAGTGCTAGGCATTGGTTAAGACGCATCTTGGAATTTTGCTGGGGTGTGTGGGGGGTGTCCAGACTCAGGACCTCACACTTGGCAGGTAGGCACTGTACCACTGAGCTAAATCCCTGGTCCCCTCCCTTGGAATTTTGAATTTGGATTTTGTCCTGAACTGGTGATGGGGGTCCATTTGTTTCTTGGTGCTGGTCAGTGGCAGAGAGCTGCAGCCCCCACCCTGCCCCTTACCCACCATGGAAACACCTGATACTCTACCTGGTGCTGTGTTATATAGGTTGCATGCCACTTTCAGCCTTTCAGTACAAAATCATTGGGCTAGGCCTGGTCCCAGGTTCTGAGCACATTTTAGGTGGGCCAGGCTGAGCTATGATGCTCAGTAGGTCAGGAGTATGACCTCTGTTTTCAGCTTAAGGTATGTCCCTCCTACAATGGGTTTATCATCCTGAGTCCAAGAGCATCCGCCACAGTGGCGTGGGGAACACAGTCCTCTCTGGTTCCAGACTTGCTGGCCCTCTCTGCTGGGCCCTGGGGAGCTTGTAAAGTCTCTAGTGTCCTTTGTGAGCTGAGAGGCCCTGTTTCCACAATGGATGTTGGGAAAGGACAAAGTCACTGGGATCAGGCTGACAGCATGAATGGGATGCAAAACCCACATATGATGCCCTGGGATTTGGGATCCAGCCAGTCCTCAGTCCCTGCATTCAGAGTTCAGGATCTGGGGGGTAGGACTACCTCCAGGCCACACCAGCCCCAGCCCCTCTCAGAGGCTGGGGCCAGCTTTTCTCCATTCCACATACCCTGGTGCCAAAGCCGTTTTGCACCAGACAGCTCTGACTTGTGGAATACAGAGTAGTTGGGACAGCGAGCAACCTGAGGAGCTGACAGGGAGACAGGCAATCCGGAGGTGGGAGGTAGCAAGGGCTTCCAGGGAAGGGAGACAGGTGCAGGGTGATAGGGGAGGTTGCTGCAGGAGCAACTGGGCTGGGGTGGGGGGCAGCCTAGCAGAGCTGGGTGTGCTGTGGGTTTGGGAAGAAACAGCCTCCTGCTCGCCTGCTGGAGTTTCAGCTCTGCTCCTCCTTCCCTGCTCTGACATAGATCAGTGCTCTCCAGCTTTGCAGATCCTTTGGATCCAAGACATGAAACCCCTCAGCTTGGAGCCTGAGCTACTCCAGTCACCCCCATGCTGGTGCCTTCAGGGTCCCTTCGTAAGAACTCTTGGTGTCCAGCTCCCAGTGCAGGACCTGCACCTCTGTTCCCTCTTAATAGAGAAATAGAACTGGGGCTCTGAGGGGCTGGTATCCACCCCTGGGGCAGGCCCAGGTGTTTGTGGTGTGGTGTGAAGGAACATCCTTAGCCCCAGATTAGTGCAGTCAGGGAAAGGCTTTCCTTTCCTGACATATGGGTCTAATGAGGTGAGACTCTTGAATAACTTCCATTTTTAATATCTTAATTTTTTTTACTGACATATAGTAATTGTATAGAGTCATGGGCTGCAGCATGATATTAATTCAGTACTTGTCTACAGTGTGTAACAATGGAATTCAGAAATGAATATTTCACCTCTACTTAAGCACTTAGCATTTTCTTTGATTTGGAGCAGTGCACCCGACTCTTGGAGTTCTCTTTGTCACCTGACCGTGCTGTAGGACAGAACTGTCTGACTATATTTCAGTGCCTCCTATCCACCCTCTCCGTACCCCTCACCCCTGTCTAACCTCTTGTGAGCTCTATCCCGCTGTCTTTCTATGAAGCCGATTACTTTAGGTTCCACAGACAAGAGCATGCAGCATTCATTTTCTCACGTTCTGCTTATCCTAAGGCTTTGCATTTCAACTCACTTTTCCATAAGGAGCAACTTCTTCCTAGGAGAAGGAATAGAATGTCATTGAGTCTGGACCCTGTGGGAACACCCAGCTTGCTGGGTTCCTCAGCTAAGGAGTCCATGAGAACAGCCCCCAGGTGGGCCAC
Source organism: Dolichotis patagonum (assembly GCA_004027295.1). Taxonomy (NCBI): domain Eukaryota; kingdom Metazoa; phylum Chordata; class Mammalia; order Rodentia; family Caviidae; genus Dolichotis; species Dolichotis patagonum. The sequence continues at coordinate 37,662 of PVJX010003743.1, forward strand.
AGTCGAGACCTCCTTCCTGTGTCCATCCTGTTGGCTGTGGGACTCCCTTTGAGTAATGGCAATGGTAACCCATGACCAGTTGTTGCAGAGGACAGATGTGACCAAGACAGAGTGTCAACCATTGTACCTTTTGTCTTCTCTGCTCAAGACCTGCCCATGGCTGCCCACTCATCCCATTAAAAGCTGAAGCCTCCTTGTCTATGGCCCACAGACTGTGTCCCAGCCTTTCCTACTGTACTCTGCCCATTCCTGGAACGTGTCATGCAGGTCTTGCTGGAGCTGGGGCTGGCTGCTTCCTGGGACTTGCGTGGCCCCATTCTCTGGTCCCACGCTGCCTCCCTGCTTTCTTTTTCTTCCTTCTCCCTTCTTGGTGGAGCCCTCTGCCACCTTCGCTTTAAGTACAGGTTCACCCCCTCAGCCTGCCCTATGCTGGTTCCCTGTTCTCTACCCTAGCGTTCTCTGTGACCTAAGTGGCAGGACCTGCTTACCTGCCCTGCTCCCTGCTGGTCCCCAGAACAGACCCTGACCCTGGCACTTGGTAGGAAGCCCAAAGGCACAGTGTGTCCTTCGGTCTCTCTCATCAGCGCCCTTGCCTCAGCAGGCTGCAGTGCCTGGAAAAGCCTGGAGGGGACACTGCTGTAGGAAGGGACTGCACCATTGTTGGCACTGGCTGGTAGAGAAGGTGCCCCTCATAATAGGAAGCCAGTGCTTCTCAGTGACAGCAGGAAAAAAGCCTAATGAGAGCTGAGTCTTCTGTCCTTAAATAAGCACGGCCACATTCCAGCTGGGTTTTGCCTGAGCTCTCTGCCAGCCAGACCTGTGGGTGAACCTGTGATCCCTCTCTGAGGCTTGAAGGTGATGGTCTGGCTGCAGCACTCTCATGGGCACAGTGTGTCTTTGGTGTCAGCAGGAAATAATGGCTCTCGGACATGGAGTTGCCGTGTGACCCATTAGTACTCTGGCTTGCCAGCCATTCAGGCATGGCCCCTGTGATTTACAATCTCATTAAGGGACCTTGGGGAAGATATATCCCCACCGCATGTCACAGGTACAAGATCAGTTTAATTTTACAGCTGTCCAAATCCAGAGGCCACTCAAGACAAGTTTGCAGAGTAAATTATTGGCGAGATGAGACTCCAGGATGGGTTGACTGGTAAGGATGACAAAGTGGCACTCCAGCCTCCTCTGGTCCTCCAGGGAGGTCATCCATTGTTTGAGGTACTGTGGATGGGTACCTGTCATGTGCCAGGAGACAGAGCAGCCGATGCCCACCTCGGGCACCAAAGAAAAGCTGCAGTGTCAAGCAAGGACTTTGGGTTTTACAATCAGACTGTTAAGTCCCACCTTGTGACCCAAGTGACCTTCAGCAAGATGTTGACTCCCATGACCCTCAGCCTGCCCTTTTGTAAAATGGAGATAAAAATTTGCCTATAGTAGCCATTCCCAGAGGGTCAGCCAGCTTGTGAATATGCTTGGTGCCATGTTGATGACCTTTACTTGGAAGAGCATTTATTTTTCTAGCCAGAGTTGCATCTGGAAGAAGTGGGGTGTGTGTGACAGGTCCTGCAGCCCCTTGTGCACACTCACAGCTCCCCAGCTTGTGTCTTGGGGGTGGGGTCACAAAACCCTTGGTGTGTGTGGAGATGACACTGACCTGCTGTTAGGAACACTGCTTTTGGGATTTGAAGCATGCTAGGCTCAGGGGTTGTCAGCGGTTAGGGAATTTGAGGGATGGGGAGGCACCCATAGAGGTGGATGTTGGAGGACCCCGTCCATCAGGATGGGACAGGCCATACTGAGGTAGCAAACAGCCCTCCCCCGCCCAAATGGCTGGGATTAACACAAGCTCATTTTGTGACCACACACATCTGTGCCTCTCAAATTGGCCCTGGTACCCTGCTGTGTGTCACTGTTATCTTTGTCCTAAACCAAGGCTCTGGGGCTGAGGATATAGCTCAGTGGCACAGTGCCTGCCTGGCAAGTGCAAGGTTGTGAGTTCAGTTCCCAGTACTAAATAAGTAAATGAATAAATGTGAAAAAATAAATAAATAAACCAAGGCTGTGGAGTAGCCACCGAGGAGAGAAGCAGCACAACAGATGATGTTGTGGTATTAATGCTTCCCCCTGGCCTTGTAACAAGTCATTTGTCATAATTTACTGGCTGGAATCACATGGTCACCCCAGGGGTCAGCGAGGACAATACCCTTATTAGAACTGCTCCTCAACAGAGAATTAGGCCACGTTGTGAAGGATGCTCACAGCGGCCCTGTTCCCCCTTGCATGGTGATTGTGATGCCCCATTTCTGAAATGACCCTCAGCTCTTGCATCTAAAGCAGCCTCAGGAGGTGGCCTCTGTGTGGTTCCTGTGTCTCTGCCTGGTGTCAGTACCTTCTGGAGCAGGAAGTACAGCTGGGTCAGATGCTTCCTCTGCAGCATGGGGACCACACTCCTGCCTCCCCAGGGCACTTCCGGATTAGCTGAGAACTTGACTATGAAGGCTTCTTTGCAAACTGAAGACTCCAAGACATCTTAGGTGTTGGCACTAGCATTTGCATTAGATTGCAGGGGGGCACCTCGTGGCAGCACTGAAGTGTGCGTGGGCATGGTAGATGACAAGGGTTGAGAATGGTGGGGTCAGAAGCGGGAGAGCAGACCGGCTGGGGTGGGAGGTCCCGTGTTGGTGCTAGTTCTCTTATGCAGAGCCCTCCTGTGTGTTGTAAGGTATCTAGTGGCATTGCTGATCTCTTCCTCTGAATGCCAGTTGCACTGCCCATTCCCCAGATGTGACACAAAATTGCCTCCAGACTTTGTCAGAGGCCTTCATGCTACTCAGTTGAAGCCTGGAGCCAGAGGCTGGATTGGGCAGCCTTGGTGTCCTCAGTGTACCTTGGTGGCCAGAAGCAGAGAAGATTGGTTTGGGACACATCCCCTTCCCTCACCAGGTCCCACTGAGCCCTGGCTGTGGCCCCAGCCTCTGACCTTCACCTCTGTAGGTTCCAGTCTCCAGCCACCGCAACCCTCTGCTGGACCTGGCTGCCTATGATCATCAGGGCCGCCAGTTTGACAATTTCAGCTCTCTGAGTATCCAGTGGGAGTCTACCAGGCCGTCACTGGCCAGCATTGAGCAGGACCTGCCACTGCAGCTGGTGTTCCAGGATGATGGGAGTGGTCAGAAGAAGTTACATGGTGAGCTGGGATCTTGAGCCTCAGGTTTGGGGGAGGAAGACAGGAGACCAGTAGAGCCCCAGACAGACACATGTCCCAAGGCCAGTAGTCCCTGTTAGAGCCCCAGGTACGTGGGCCTCCCCATCATTCGGAGCTACAACTGAACAGGCAGTATGAGCTTGCCACCCTCCTTTCATCTTGCATTGTGTAAGGCAGGCTTTCGAGCAGGAAGTCTCTACTCCTGGGTTACAGAGCAGATTCAACCCAGACCCAGCCCCTAGACCTGTGCCCTACCTCTCTTAGCCAGAAGCTGCTGTCACCCCCACTCAGCTTGGCAGCTCCTTGGCATTGTTTGTATAACTATATAGTCATCAGTTTTCAGACAAAACTTCAGGTCTGTGCCTGGGCATGGGGTATGGCTTCAGAGGCATCCCTGAGGCCAACATCCAGTGTGGGTTCCCCTCCCCGGATTCAGGTTTGCAGGCCATTTCGGTACACAAGTCATCGGGAGTAACGGCCATCTCCGCTACGGCAACTGGCTACCAGCAGCCCCACCTCATCGCAGCCAGAGCAGAGCAACTGGTATCTTTCTGGGGCCCCCAGCAGACAGAGCCATGGGCAAGGCTGGGCTGTTCCTGCTTCTGCTGAAATCCTTTCTGGTGTCTGAGGTCCTGAGCCCCTCACTGGGCCTTAGCCTGGATCCCTAATCCTGCTGCTCAATCTGGTCTAACCTACTGGGTGGCTGTCTCCCCCACTGGCATGTACACTCCTTTCAGGCTTCTGGAGAGTTCCAGGGAAAAGTCTGGCTGAGCCCATCACCTCAGCCTGGGTGGCCTTCAGTCCTATGAGGCCTGTACCTGAGCCCAGGGCTTGGAGTGGCCGCTCCTACTGCAGGTCTCTGAGCACCTGGGCCCTGGGCCCTGCACCAGACTCACCATTGGCCCTGTCTGTACACACCATCTCTACCTATAGGTGGCCCCTCCCACCCTAGTGTCTCTTAGGGGCCCTAGGCAGAGGTGCTGCTAGTAAGGAACACATGCATGTATTTGAAGTCAGTTTCCCAAGGTGTTTTGCCACCTCGGAGCCCCCCAGTAAACTTTATTGGAGTAAAGTGGAAGTGGCAGATGCTGGCTGCAAAGCAAAGGTGCAGCTTGGTTCCAGTAGCTCAAATGCCAGGATGCAAGCTGCTCTGGTGCCTTCCAGACAGAAGATCACAGAGTGCCTGCGTCAGTACCGGAAGGCGGTGCCCATGGAGGATACCCCATTCCTGTCCTTGATGCTCTGTTCCTCACCATTCTCTCCAGCGCTAAGAAGCCATTGGCTCACAAATGACCTTCTGTGCGCACTGCCTCTGTCATTGGGCCTGACACTGACATTCTTGGACCTTGAGCTCGCTCATCCCTGTGCGCATCTCTGGCTCCTGGCACCACCACTCAGGGCCTCCTAAGTTAGGGCTCTGTGCTCGCCTGAGAGCTCCTGTCCTGCTCAGACCCCTTTCTGGCTTGCAGGATCCTTGCTGCACTTACTCTGGCCAATACCTTGCTGCCCTGGCCTCACTCTTCTCAGCCCTCTTGTCAGAATAAAACTTTACCACAGGTAGCTACTGTGTCCTGCGTGACCCACAGTGCCTGCCATAGAGCAGTCACACATTGCTTCAGGACGGCCACACCACTATTAGGTGATGTCACCCCATGTGACACTGTAACATGTAATCACACTGAGACAGCTGCAGCATCTCTAGGTGACCTAGTCACATGGGACCACATTGCACATGTGGTCTGTCACTGACCAAAACATCACTGTGTGTGGCTGTGTGACTATGTCATGTCTAGCACTTGCCCTTCAATGACATGGGGCAGAAAACAGATTAGTACAGTTCTGAGGGAATGAACGTTGTCCTGCCCTCTGCCAGTTGCCAGGAATACCCTTCCCTGGAGCCTGGCCCACTCCCTGGGTGTGTCAGCAGCTTCACTGTGTGCCCAGGCCCCTGTCCTCTTTGTATGCGGCAGCTGGTGTTTCCCCGAAGGCCCTGAGGGCTGGGCATGCATTTGAGTTGCTGAAAAGGATGCCACAAGGCTGATGCCTAAGTGGCCCCACTGATAATCACCTCCCCTGTCCACAGGAGGAGGTGGCAACTCATTTTACCTGCATGGAACTCAAGGGAGGTGTGGCTGTTCCCTGGGCTAAGAAACACTTGATTTTGTTGGGGTTGGTGTCTGGGACATAGCAGACAGCCTGCAGTGACGGGATGACCTGCTGTGGCTGTGGCTTTGTAGTTCTGATGGCGTTGACCATACCCCTACAGCGTGATCCTTTCCTGCCTGTATCGGCCTCCATTGACCTCATTCTGGTGGAGGATGTGTGGGTGATCCCAGGGGAAGTGACCATCTACAACCATCCTAGCATCCAGGTATGGCCCTGTGCCCTCCCCTCCTGCCTGGGCGAGGTCCACTGTGGGGGGAACCTGGCCTGGCCACATGTGACTGTCCTGTGCTGGTGTCTCCTCCTCCAGGCAGAACTGCATGTCAAAGAAGGCTCTGGCTACTTCTTCCTCAACACCAGCGCCACAGATGTCGTGAGCGTGGCCTACCAGGAGGCCAGGGGCATCACCACAGTGAGTGAGGGCCATCCAGTCCAGGGTGGCTTTGCTTGGTCCTCTGGGCTGGGATGTGGGGTTAATCCATGGTTTAAAAGCTGTAACTAAAACCCATGAACTGCATAATTAGCAAGGTCTTCAGATTGTCTGATTCATTCTGAAAGTCTTATCATTCCCCCATCACCTTTGTGACTTCTGTTCCGTATCCACCAATTAGCCACACTATTAGTTACCTAACAATCTCCTTTCAATCAGTCTTTAAATTGAGATTAAAATGTTGTTATATAAGCAGCACTAGACCTTAAAGGAATTTCTATCTCAAAGACGTATCTGCCTTTTCTATTTTTCCAAATGTCTTTCTTGACCCTGCCCCTGTCACTGGCTAATAGGGACTTGACAATACCCAGGGTATGGAAAAATTTAGCCCTCTAGTTATTATTATTTTTTAGTCTTATTGCCCTAAATGGTGTGCCACCCTTACCACATTGCTGTGTAGACTGTGGATTATTATCTGTCATTTTTCTTTTTTTTTTTCCTTTAAAAAGAATAAAACCACAGCTAGGGTTGTTGGTGCATGCCTGTAATCCTAGCACTCAGGAGACTGAGACAGGAGGAATACTGTGAGTTCCAGACCAGCCTGGGCTACAAAGTGAGCTCAAGTCCAGCCTGAACTGCATAATGAGACCCTGTCTCAAAATGACAAAAATAAAATAAAACCAAACAAAGTAAAACAGAATAAAGCCAATCAAAAAAAACCAGTGCAAGTGATACAGGGCTTCAAAAGAAAATAATAGGAAATCAACAATGGCTACCATAATGCCTCTTGTTATCTTCAAAATAGCTGCCCACACCATCAAAAATAGTAAAATTAAAACAAAACCAAATAAAATCAAAAAACAGTGAAAAAGGTATAGGACTTTAAAACAAAATAATAGGGAATTAAAAATGGCTACCACCTTCAGAAGAAAATCCCCCATGCAATTGCTATACTGCATGTTGTTATCCTCCAAAAAGATGCTTAGGCCACAGGCCTGCAAAGTCAGTCAAATATAAAACACTACAAGCACTAAGTTTTTTTCTGCTTCAGTAGCTGTCATCCCAGCCTGTGTTTCTCCAGGTCAGCTGGTTGCTTGGCAGGTTGGGAGCTCAGCTCTTCTTGTCTCCCAGCCTGCACACCGACCAGCTAACAGGAAGGGGACGGCTTCTTGTTTCTCCTCTCTGTTGCCTGTGACTGTCTTTAGTCATTTTTACTTAGCCATTCGCTTCTTGTAGTTTATTTGCATTGTTTGAAGCTTTAGGTTCCTTTAAAGAAAATCTAGCCAAGTACAGAATAAGAAGTGAAGACAAACAAAAAACAGAATCTCAGATGTCCACATTTCTGCTGCAATGGATTATTATGTGGTCGTGAAAACTGAACTCTGTTTAAAAGGAAATTCTTACTATTGAACATGTAAAATGAATCCTGGAAGTCACAAACAAAGAGAGTGGCAGTGACACCCATAATGATAATAATCCACAGCGGAATCCTCCAGTTGCAGATCAGCTATGGCCTTTGAGCTGTCCCTGTCCAAGGAATGTCACATGGCACTGTCACCAGGCGGGCCTTTTCCCAGCTTCACAAGAAGCAGTTGGTGGTGTCCAGCTCATGGTGGGACTTCAGCCTGCATGGTTCATGGGGACTGGCGGGCTCCTCTGGGACTGTCCTGAAGACTGTGTCCTCCTTTGCTCTGGGCCCTCCCTCCCTCACACCCTCATCAGTTGACAGCACCGTGACTGGAGCTTGCCATCCCAGGAGAGGCTGTCGTGGGCACTAACCTCTGCATTGACCTAGGCCCAGAACCTCTGAGAAACAGCTGGGCACCTGCACACACAGTTCATGGCATAACCTCACTTCCTCTGTAGGTGATTTGACCGTAATGCTCTGTATTTCCTGTTGTCTGGCTTCTTATTTCTACGAGTGGCTTAAAATAGGGGTCACAAATGCATTGCGTCTGGGTTGGGACAGGCGTGAAGTAAGAAAGAGACACGAGCGGGGTGTGAGGAATAGACTTGGATGTGCAAGTGGATCCAAGCCTTACCTTCGGTGCTGGTGACAGGGTGGCAGAGGCAGGGCAGACTGGGGCACATGTAAGGGGCAACTGCCCTGCTCCTCCGGCTGATTCATGTTGTTTTTGGTAGCATCTTCACTGAGGTGTGAGTCATATGCCATACACTTTGCTGATTTCATGTGTGTCATTCAGGGGTTTTAGAATATTCAGACACATGAAACCAATGTGAGAGAATTTTCATTGCCTCAAAAAGAAACCTGTACACTTTGAGCTCTCACTGTCTTATTCTTACACACACACACACACACACACACACCCTGTCCCAGCTTTAAGCAACATCTAATCTACTTTTTGACTCTATAAATTTCTCTCCTCTGAACATTTTATATAAATGGAATCAGACAATATGTGGTCTTTTGCAACTGGCATCTTTCATTTTGCCAAATGTTTGGAAGGCTTATCCACATTAGGGTCCTTTTTATGGCCAAATCATAATCTATTGCATGGATGTGCCACATTCTGTGGATTTGTTCATCCATTTGTGGCTATTTTGATGATCACGAGTGATGAACATTTGTGTACACGTTTGCGCATGGACATATGTTCTGAATTCTGCTGGGCGTATGCCCAGGAGTAGAATTGCTGAGTCATATGGTAACTCTATATTTATTTAACTTTTGGAGCAGCTACCAGACTGTTTTCCCAAGGGACCACACCATTCCAAAGTCCTGATTTTTCCACATCCTGTCGACACCTGTAATTATCAGACATTTAAAATCCAATGTAAGTGGTTTCTCCTCATGGCATTGATTTATATTTCTTCATCTGCTAATATTGAGTGTCTTTTTGTTTGCTACTGATATGTCTTCTTAGGACAAGTATCTGATTGGAACCTTGCCAACTTTTTGTCTTTATAGAGTTGTAGAACTTTATATTCTAGGTATATTCTGTCCTTTTTCACATGTGATTTGTATCTATTTTTTCATTGTTCCTCTAATTTTCTATGTCTTCTTTAGATGTGTTCAGTATTTATTTCATTACATTTATCATTTCTTCTTTTACCTGGGAGATTATTTCTGTTCTGAGTTCTTTTATAGCTTCCCAGAGCTGTTTCTTTACTTCAGTTGTTACCATTTCAGGACTTTCAGGTGTATGGCTTACATTTTCTTCTATATCCATGTCTCCTAGGCTTACTTGGGTTGGGCTGAAAGTTTGAGATTGCATTTTGCTCTTTCGTTTTGTCATTTTCCTATATTTCCAGGTTTCAAGCAGTGTTCCAAAGCTTCCCCCGTGCACTGGGAATTACCTGGCTCACTTTTGGCTCCCGAGACAGACTGCAGGCAACTGCTAGCAGCTTGGAGGTGGCTGGGCATGGCCCAGTTAGCCCCTCGGGGACCTCCATGCGTCCTCTGGTGATTTGGGACACTGGGTGTGATCTTACCGGCTGGGAGCTGGGAAATCAACTGGTGCACTTTCTGATCCCAGGACTGAATTCAGGCCCCTGCTAGCTGCTTGGAGGTTGCTGGGCATGGTCTGTATCTATTTTTTTCATTATTTGTTTTTTTTTACTTTCTTGGTGACATCATTTCAAGCTCATAGGTCTTTAATTTTCTGAAATACTGTCATTTTTTTCCCCTGCTGTTGCTCCTGTGTACTTTTTTCTTCAAAGAGTTTCAAAATTTTGGCTGTTAATTTCCAGTCTTTGGTACATTGATATGTCTTTTGTTTGTGGAGTAAAGTAGGAGTCCAGTGTCATCCTGTTGTATGTGAATATCCAGTTATCCAGCACCATTTGCTGAAAAGACTATTCTTTCAGTGTTATCTTGGCAAAGAACAACTGGCTGGAGTTGCATGGGTTTATTCTGAGTCTCTCAAGCCTATTCCGTTGATATGCAGGTCTGTCCTCATGTCAGAACCACATGGTCTCAAGCCTTATTGTTTTGTAGTGAGTCTGGAAATTGGCAAGTGTGAATCCTTCAACTTTGTTCTTCTCTTCAAGGTTGTTTTGACTATCCTGGGTTCTGCCAAGTTCACAGGAATTCTTGAGTTAAATTTATCATTTTCTGTGAATAAGCTAGCTAGAATTCAGATAGGCATTGCATTGACATCTTAACCACATTGTGTTCCATTCATGAACACAAGGTATTGTCCAGTTACTCAGTCTTCTTTGCCATCTTTCAATGATGTCTTGTAGTTTTTACAGTATGAGTTTTATACTTCTATTTTTAAATTTACTTCTAAGAGTATTTTATTCTTTGCTATTTTGAGTGAGTTATTTTCTTAATTTTCATTATAAATATCTAGCTATACACTTCACTTATACAATTTATTTTTGTATGTTGACCTTGTGTCCAGCAACGTTGCTGAACTCTAATATATTAGTTTTTTTAAATGAGTTCCTTACGCTTTTATTTATATAGACTCCTGTTATCTATGAATATAGATAATTTTACTTTGCCCGTTCCTATTTGGATATTTATTTCTTCTTCTTTTCTTTCCTAGCTGTGCTAGCTATAGTCTCTAGCAAAATGTTGTTCCCAATTTTAGGGAGAAAGCATGCAATCTCACCACTAGGCATGCTGTGGGCCTTTCATAGCTGCCCCTTATCAAGTGGAATAATTCCCTTCTATTGCTATCTTCTTGTGGTTTTTATCATGTAAAGTCTTGTATTTTGTCAGATGCCTTATCTGTATCTCTTGAAATGATCATAGGAATTTTAAAATTTTGTTTATGTTTTATGTTAGTTGATATTCAGATAGTAAACCAACATTATATTCCCAGAGTAAATCCTAATTGGCCGTGATGTATAATTCTTTTTATGTGTAGTTGAATTTAGTTTACCAGTGTTTTGTTAGAATTTTTACATATATTTATAAAATATATTAGTCTGTCATTTTCTTGTGGTATCTTTGTCTGGTTTGGGTGTCAGAGTAATATTGACTTAGAATGAATTGGAAATGTTCCTTCTATTTTGGGAAGAGCTGTTTAGAGTTGGTACCAGTTATTCCTAAATATTTAGTACAGTTAACCAGTGAAGTTATATGGACATGAAATTGGCTTTATGAAGAGTTTTTTAATATTAAATCAGTCTCTATTCAAATTGTCTTTTAGGAAGTTCTGGTAACTTATGTTTTTCTAGGAGTTTGTTCATCTAAAGTATTTAATGTATTGGTTGATACAAGTTATCTCAGTATTGCTTTGTCATTATTATTTCTGTCAGTGAGTATTTATGAGTAATTTGCCCTGTCTCATTAGATTCCAGTAATGTGAGCCATCTCTCCAGGCCACTGGTCAGTCTAACTAAAGAACTGTCATTTTGTTAACTTTTTCAAGGGAGCAGCTTTTGGTTCTTGGATTTCTCTCTACTGTTTTCCTATTTTCTGTTCACTTTGGCTGTAGTCACCATTTCATTTCTTCTGTTCATTTATGTTTACTTTGCTGTTCTTATTGCAGTTTCTGAAGGTAGACAGTTAGGTTGTTGATTTGTAATCTTTCTTACCACTGTTTTTAACGAGGACATTTGTTTACCACCATGTATTTCCCTCTCTGCACAACTTTAGCTGGGTCCCAGAAATGTTGCTGTGTTTTTGTTCATATAAAGTTACCCTGAATTCATTTTTGTTTCTTCTTTTGTCCAGTAGCTATTTGGGAGTGTGTTGTTTAATTCCCACATAGGTGTTAATTTCATAAAATTGTTGTTGATTTCTAATTTCAGTCTGTTGTGGCTTGAGAATATACTTTGTATTGTTTCTATCATTTTAAATTCATGCACGTTTGTTGTATGGCCTAGCACATGGTCTATCCTTCAGGCTCATGGATTGGACTTGCCTTTTATAACAAAAAATTTTTAAAGGGTTTTGTTACTTACGTATGTTAACTATATCATGATTTCATATTTTATACATGGCTCAAAACAATGCTTCTACTCATTGTGGCTTAGGGAAGCCTGTGTGTCTGACCCACAGACTGGTGGTTGGGCATACTTGTGTGGATTGTCCCATGTGTACTTGGGATGAATACGTTTTTCTTGTGTTTCTTTTCTATATTTTTAGCTATACTATTCTAAAGGTGCATGTTAGGTCTAGTTGGTTCATTGTATCATTCACATCTCTGTTCATCTACCTGGCTTTTGTATCTATTGTTAAAAGAGAAGTGTTGAAGTGCCCAGTTATTATGGTTGAATTGTGTATTCTGCTTCCATTTCTGCTGCTTATATTCTGGGGCTGTCTTGCTAAATGCGTATGTGTTTATAATAGCTCCATCCTCCTGAAAGATTGACTCTTTTAAGGCATGTTACAAAAATGCTTCTCTTTATCTCTAGTAACTTTTATTTTGTTTTAAAGTCTATTGTCTATTGGTGTAATGTTAGTATAATGATTTTTGATTGAATTATTTAATCCATTCACTTTTAGTGTTCTCATTAATATTGTTGGAGTACGTTTGCCATTTTACTTTTTTATTTTTTATTTTATTTTAAAAGGAGTAATAGGACATAGTAATAGTAATAATAGGACAATAGGAAACCCACAATCGTTACTGTATTACATATTGTTAGCCTCTAAATAGTTACCCAGACCGCTGGCTCCAGGCCTGCAAAGTCAATCAAATAACATAAATGTCAGGTTACTTCCCTGTTTCTGTTACTTCAGTCATTATCACCTCAGCGTGTGTCACATCTGGTTGCTTGTGGGTAGGGGTGGCAGGAGGTAGAGGCAGCTTCTTTGAGGTTTCCCCCTAGCCATCAGGGCCTCTTTCAGCCTACAGGGAAGCTGCACAGCTTCCTCGCTGCTTCCCCCTGGCCAGTAGAGCCTCTGCCAGCCTACAGGGAGATTGCACAGCTTCCTTGTTGCTTCTCCCTGGCTGACAAGGCCCCCACTGGCACACACGGAGGCTGCATGGTTTCCTTGATGCTTCTTACCAGCTAGTCAGACCTCTGCTAGCACACGGGGAGGCTGCATGGCTTCTTTGCCGCTTCTCCCCAGCTAACAGGGCCTCTGCTGGCACACAGAGAGGCTGCATGATTTCCTTGCTGTTTCTCCCGGGCCCATAGGGTCTCCGCTGACACACAGAGAAGCTGTACAGCTTCCTTGCTGCTTGTTTTACTTTTTGTCTATATGTATTGTGTCGCTTGTTTTCCTGTTCCTCCTTCACTACTTTTGCATTAAGTATTTTCCAACTTACTATTGCAGTTTTACTAATGAATTTTCTCAGTTTTTTTTTTTTTATTTAATTCCTTAGTGGTTGTTCTGGGGTTTGCTGTCCACATCTTAGCATCACAACAACTTTAGGTGTTCACCCACTTCATTTAATACATAAAATTATGTAAAGGGATCATTTTGACTGGAGACTTTGGGCTAGTAGCATTTATAGATGTGATATATATATATATATTACTAGCTCAAAGTCTCCAGTTAAAATAATCCCTTTACATAATTTTATGTATCTAAAAGAAACTGTTGAAAGGAAGGAGAGCAAGCGTATAATTACAGCTTTTGCTATATTAACCCTCTTAACTTTCATTGCTGAGTCTTTTCGTTTGTTCCTGTGGGTCTGGTCACCGTCTGCCTCCTAATCCCTTACATCATTGCCTCACATGCTTCCTTTGTGCCATTAGTGGCAAATGTTACATTTCTGTAGGTTCTGTGCCCTGAAGTATTTTAAATACATGTTGTTTTGCATGGTTGGTTTTAAATTCCGTTAAGAAAAGAAAAGAAACATGCATTTCTACTGTCTTTTATAATTCCCTAATTACCTTTGCAGCTGTTCTTTATTTTCTGTGTGGGTTGGAATTCCTGTTTGGAGTTCCTGTCTTTCAGTCTTCAGAACTCTCCTTGTCTTTTCTCTTAAGGCAGATCTGCGTGGGACATATTCTTTTAGTTTTTGATTATCTTTTATCTTCAGTTTTGAAAGATGTATGTAGGCTTACAAGGTTTGGTTTGTAGGTCTTCCTGGGGTTGGTTGGTTTGTTGGGCATTTTGAATACTATCCTCCAGCCTTCAGCCTGCATTGTTCTGATGCAAAACCAGCCCTTAGCGTTTTGGGGTTCCTTTATAAATGATGAGGCTGTTTTAATTATTGCTCCTTTCTAGATTTTTTCTCTAACTCTTTGGCTTTAAGCATTTCATTTGAAAAGCATGTGTTCTACCACTGAGCTCTCTACCTGCCCATCAACATGACTCAAGCTGTGGTCTAGTTTACCACTCTTACCAGCTTCAGTTTCCTTTGGAAGGATCCATTTGTGAGGATGGTGTCAAAATGTGTTGACCCTAAAGGCTTCTTCCCTTCTATCCTGTCTCCCCTTTCTCTCTGGCATATTTACCAGCCTACAGGTTGGTATGCACCACTATTGATGATCAGTCTCCTTTCAAGTGACTTTCACCACGTGAAAGCCAGCTGTGTCTGTGAATCTCTGTCTTCTTATCTGACATGGATCTCACTAATTGTCTCAAATGTGTAGATTAATATCTTCTAATAACTTTAGGAATGAGCCACCATTGCTTTGAAGATTTTTCTACTGCCTTCTGCCTTTTTGTGGCTCTTCCATTAGACCTCTGTTGGGATACTTGGTGCTATCCCACATTTCTCTATAGCTCTCTTCATTTTCTTCCCTCTTTTTTTCTTCATATTACATAATTTCTGTCAACTTGTCCTCAAGTTTTTCAGTCCTTTCTCTTACAAGTTCAGATTTACCCTTGAGGGCTCTAATGAATTTTCAATTCAGTTATTTTACTTTCCGATCTAAGAATTTCTATTTCATTGTTTTCTCTAATTTCTCTGGATTGTCTTCTGTATTTGGTATGACATTATCAAATATTCCTTTACCTCTTTAATCATTGTTTGCTTTTTTTCTTTGAATATATTTACAGTGGTTATTTTGACAGTTTTTTATTCTGGTAAATCTGACATCTGTCTGCACTCACAGGCAGTTTCGGCGCCCTACTGTTTTTCTGGCATACAGGCCATACTTTCCTGTTTCTTTTCATGTCCTGCAATGTTGGAAAGTGGAAATTTTAGTTCTTATATTACAGAAACTATGGGTTCTGCTCCCTCAACCTGGAGCTCACTATAATTTGCTTGTTTGCTTCTATAAGAACTGGCTTATTATTATGTATGTGGTACACACACACAGAGGCACACAGACACCTCTAAATATCCAATACCCAGAGATAAAGAAGGAAAAGTTTACTTAGCCTTAGCTCACAGTTTACAAAGGTTTCAGTGCATAGTTGGCTGGCTCCATCACAAGGTGGCACAGCAGAAGGACATAGCAGAGGAGAAACAGTTTGTGGCAGGCAGAAGACTGCAAAAGTAAGCAACCAATGGTGACAGTAGCAGCTTGTGCCCCTTATATATTCTGTGTAGGCTACTGGGCTCAGGGTGGGTGCCAAACCTATTAGTAAACTAATTTAGTAACCACACACCCTTAATTCCAACATTATACTTTCTAGATCCAGCCACTTCTGGAAAATCCTCACCTATGACAACATGAGACTTTGGGGAACATCTAGACACAAACCATAACATTCTTCCCCTGACCCCCCGCCCCAAATTCATGCACATCCCTTTATTCAAAAGGCATTTAGTCCATCTCTAAGAGTTTCCAAGTCCTAATAGTTTCACAGTAGCTGAAAAGTCCCAGTCCAAAGTCTTCTCTGAGATTTAAGGCAAACTCTTAGCTGTGAGCCTCTGTATAAATGAAAAGGAAGTTAAACATTTCCAACATTCTGTGGCACAAGAGACATTTCCATTCCAAATGGTACAAATAGGGAGATAGAAAAGAATGGGGCCAAAGCAAGCCCAAAATTCAGCATGGCACACATCAAGTTGTATAATTACTTGTAGCATCCCAGCCAGTCTGGCAAGCTGTGAACTCCAAAGGGCTTGGGTGGCTCTAGCTTGCCCCTATGGCACTTCTGTGGTTGTAGCTCCTATGGCTTCTCTGTTGGACTGGCTTTGCTCCCTCCTTGAAGCTTTCCTCAGGCAATCTACAAATCCTGACTTCTCCAAATTTCTGGGGTCCCCACTGCTTCTTCAGCTTCACACTCATTGCTTTGAAGGGCATCCTCTCAGGGACCACACAGCCTGGCCTCCCGGGCCTTCTTCTGAAATCTGGGTGGCAGCCTTTCTGACCCTGCAACTCTTGCATTCTGCTTGGACCCAAAACCAGCACCATGGAGATGATGCCAAGGTCTGCTGCCAGCTTGAGCAGTAGCCAGGCTTCCTTCTGTCTTGGCTGTAGGGGTCGAGTGCCTGGGGAGGTCTCTCCCTTGCTGAGCTGGGAGAAGGGGGCAGGTGGTTCCTGTTTCAGGCATAGTAGATTCTTGTACTTCCTCTGCATTTCAGATTTGTGTGAATAACATCTCTTCATTCACTGCATGTGGTCAGAGCCATGTCCTGAGGCCTCAGATTGTTGTGTTGCAGCTGTCACCAGTCTTCCTGAGGGTTGGGCAGCAGACTTCATCATACTGTCATGCAGAAACTCCATCTGACATTTGATGTGCAGTGATGCAACCACATGAGGCACAGTGCAATTTTCCAAGAGAAAACAGAAATCTCTAGTTGTTCGTGAAATACCTGTATTTTTAAAAAGTTCTACTTGG
Source organism: Dolichotis patagonum (assembly GCA_004027295.1). Taxonomy (NCBI): domain Eukaryota; kingdom Metazoa; phylum Chordata; class Mammalia; order Rodentia; family Caviidae; genus Dolichotis; species Dolichotis patagonum. The sequence goes on from PVJX010003743.1 coordinate 54,072, forward strand.
TGGGGCATGGAGGGTTGAGGAGCCGTAGTCCATGCTGCTCAGATAGGTGAGGCCGGAGGATCCTTAAACCCAGGACACTTAGGCTGGCCTGGGGAGCATAATGAGACCCTGTGTCAGTGAGGGGGGGGCATTGTTATTTTAGTTGGGCTTTGTTTTAAATCCTTCTGTAGTGTTGACTGTGTTCTCTGGCTGTCTTGTGGAGAGGAGATTTTGACACAGTGAACTCCCTAGGAAAGGGTGAGAAGGCAGATCGCAGAGGGCAGGGACTCTCCAGTAAATTACCTTGCTTCTTAGTGGTGCTGGGGGCAGTGGGTGCTGAAGGAGCAGTGGGGACCCCTTGGTGCTGGGGACTAGTGTGTGAGAGCCGGCTTGAGGAGCTGGCTGCCACCACAGAGGGTGCCTGTAACCTTTTATTTCCTTTTGAGTCAGGGGTCTCACTATGTTTCCAGGGTGATCAAGCAGCCTTCCTGCCTCAGCCTCCTGAATAGCTGGGACTACCATATGTGCCACTGCCCCAGATCCCTCAGCATTTTTATTCCCTTTATGAAAGAAGTAATTTTCCAGCCATTCTCCCTACTGCCAGGAAAGGGAGGTACTTTGTCAAGTCCTTGAAACTAATAGGAAAACCTTCAATTGTACATGACTCTGAGTGCTGGAAATATGCCCCATCTTGCTGTCCTTCTAGAAATTAATCACAAACACCTGTGTTATCTAGAAGAGGCATTCAGATTAGAGGTGTGAATGTTGCCTGTGCCATGTCATTGACTTGACTAAGCCCCATTGGTAGACCTGTGTCCAAAGAAAGACCCTTGTCCAGACCTAGGAGTCAGTGATGTACTGGGCTGCTTCTGTAGGCAGCAAGCAACTAGAAACCAGGACACTTGTTGGAAGGGTGAAGGTGAGATTCCAGCACCAGAACCGAGTTCCCCCAGGAGAGCTTTGAACCCCTGCGCAGCCCAAAAACGCTACCATTCCAGATTGACCTCTGGATTTTCCACAGAGACAAATATCAGTGCCCCCATGTTACACACAGCTGCACCAGAGCTGTCACACTTCCCCCTCTGTACCATGGACAGGCTGCTGCTCAAGTCTCATGGCTTCTGTGGGCTCTTGTTGAATGGGACAGGGTGCCCCAATCAAGGGTGGTCTCAGAACTAAACAGGTACTGTACTCTGGGAGTTGGCACCTGTGACCCAAGCTCCCAAGAGCTGCTCCTGACCCAGCAGGTCCCATGCAGCACCCTGACTGTCAGTCTCAGCTTCCTCCTGTCAAGGGTTTGGGGCAGAACCCCACAACTCCAGATGCAAACTGGTCCTGTAACAGACACGAGGGATTTTACACAGTGTTGATAATCTGTGATGGGTCCTCCAGCTCCTTCAGACAACTGTTTCTGAAGGACACATTCACACATTCTTTTGGCATTTTCCAGCTGCTAATTAGCTGCATTCTCATTTCCCTTAATCACAGAAACAAGAAAGCCCACAGCCATTCCTCACACAGCTTCTAGAAAATGCTTCCTTCTTCCCTATTGATGCACATTCGGGACACAAGAATGGCTCCTGGGTGTGCGTGGCTTCCTGGCAGTGTCTCTGCAAGACAAGTGTGCATCGCACAACAGGGCTCTGGTGACGCTCTTTATGCCCACACAATGCGCTGGGCTGTGCGGGGCTGTGATTACTTCTGCTCGCAAGGGTGCCTTTATTTCGTTTTTGGCCAGCTGGCACAAAGGGGTTTACCTGATTTAAACTTACAGCTTCTTTCTTCTCAACAATTCCCTGCATTTCAAAATGAATGCTCTGAGCAGAAGCCTGTGTCCTTGTAAGAGCAAGGGGAAGGAAGAGACCCACTGTGCACCAAGCACTTAACACTTCTGTTGGCGCGTTGATTCAGCAAGGCTCCTGAGCCTGCCATGCACCAGGCGCTGTGCTGGGTACTAGGGCTACAGCAGTAACAAAGCTGTGGTCTGTCCTGGTCCTGCGATGTGCAGTGTCATGGTATTGTTGGGCATCCATGTAGGTGCGTTGGTAATGAGGCCCATGGGAGGTGTGGGTGCAAGGCTGTGTCCGTGAGTTTGTACACAGGTGTGTCTGTGAGCCTGGCCTGTCGCCCTGTGCATGTCCCCAGTTCCTCCCTCTAGGATCCCCCAGAGCTGGCCCTCCTCAGTGATTTCTGTACAAATGCCATCACACCCTGCAGACTGTAAGGGCCGGGCACCCTGGGCACAGGTCCAACCCTCTAGCAGGCAGGGCTTGACCCACCACACAACATGGTGAAATCCATTGGCGGAAATGGAAGCCGATCGCTCCAGTGACATTCAGAAATATGGATAGGATCTTCGCTCCTCCAGAGCACCCTTGTCAGAGAGACAAGTCTGAAGTGTGATCAGAGCCCAGGGAAGCAGGTAGCCGAGAGGACATAGCCAGAACCTTGGGCCCTGGTGAGTGCCTGCGGACATCGCGGTGTTTCTTAATGAGCAGTAATGCATTCGCTGTCTCCCAGCTGATGACAGGACTCTCCCTTGGGCTCAGTTACTGCTGACGTTCTCAGGTGGCACCTTCAATACTTAGAAATCAGAATTCATTCTCAGCAGGGGCGGCCCCCGCCTCCTCTTCTCATGCATTCTAGCTGAGAAGTGCCTGGGTCCCAGGCAGATGCTGGAAGGAGCAGGGCAGTGTGGGCCACTTGAGCAGTCCCGTCAGACTCAGTGCAGGCGCCATTTTGCCACCAGCTCACAGCCACACCTCTGCTACCCCCACCCCCTGGCACTCAGCTTCTGTCTTCCAAGTGGCCTTGAGAGCCCCTGCTGAAAGCACCATGACCAGCTGATGGGAGGAGATACAGGGCAGGCCAGGCTGTCCTTGACACCTTCCCCCGGCCAGTGGCAAGATATCCATTCTCCGGGAAATGGAGTGGAAGAAGAATTGATTTCCCCACCACCATTTTATAGTTTCATTTAAAAAACGCAAAATGGTCCCTTTGAAGGTGGTATGGGGAGCCTTTGCCTGTTCTCCTGCATGAGTCTGATGGCAGTGGGCGCACTGTAATTTCCTCGCCTTGTGAAGGACGTGCCAGCTCCTGACAACAGCAGTGTCTATGTGAGCATTGGATAGAGCCTCACATTGTGCTCTCTCAGAAAGCTCTGCTCCTCCTGTAATTTCACAGGGCTTCCTTTGGGGTGGCGGGGGGGGGGATGTAATAATCATTCTCAGCAAACCCAGGCACCCGGTGGCTCCCTGACCATTCCTTGGCCTTTATTTAATACCAAGCTGCCCAGTGCAGCAACAACTTAAATCCCATCCCTGTCATTTTGGAGTATAAGCATGACTTCTGCACCGAGACCTGGATTGATTTACTTGAAGCTATCCTATGAAATGGCCCAAGCGTGCCCTGTCTGTGTGGTTGTGCCCTTGAGCTCCATTATACCACTGTGGGCAGCTGGGCTCAGTTTGCTAGTCCTGCATGCCCCCAGCTACCTATAGGCTTGGGCCTTGCTCACTAGGGCCACTTCCTGCTGATTCCTCTTCTTCCTCCCTTTCCAGGAAGTTCTGTTCTGGTTGCTAGAAGCACCCAGCCCTTTTTCTCCAGGAAGGGGAAAGTATGAAAGAGAAAGCCCCAGACTGGGAGCTTAGTTATCTGGTTCCCAGTGCTGTCCTTTCAAAGCTCTGTTCCTGACACATCAGCAGGGGCTCAATTTCCCCATGTGTACATCAAAGGGGAATGGATGAGAATCTTTACTTCCCAAATAGATGAGGGCATGTGGTCTTTGCAGAGCTTTTTGTAGAATTTCCAAGTCCTTAAGAACTAAGCTAGTTTTGCTGTCTGTAATACAGCCAAGCAGACTGAAGCACTGTGCAATTTCTGTACTTTATCAGAATTCCTCAGAGCCATGACCCTTTGTCTAATCAAGGCACAGGCACATGGGGCTAGGTTCCGCCAGACACCTGACTCCCTCTCGAGGCTCCTGTGGGCTGAGGACAGCCCAAAGGGGAAGGGTAAGCAGAAGAGATGCGGGCATCCAGACTGAATTGCAAATGGTGGTAAGCTGCTAGGAGGGTAAGGGAAACCAGTGCCTAAAGGTTCATTCGGAGCCACCAGGTAAAGTCAGGGAAAAAAAGAGTATCCAAACCTCCTTTTTAAGTGCTAAAGATTGTCTTGTTCTTGCTAAGCAACTGTTTTGCCACTGAGCTGCATCCCCAGTCCAAGAGTTCCAGGTGTTTAAGGTAGACCGCAAGGCCCCAAGGCAAGCAGGCAGGAGCTCACTGGCTGCAAGGTTGGGAAAGAAGGCCAGTGTGTCTGGAGCACAAGGGCCATCGGGCAGGTGCCGTGTGGTGAGATTGGAACAGGAGGCTGCACCCAGCCTATGCCTGGTTCTGTGTTCAGCACTGGGCAGCTGCTCAAGGGTTTTAACCAGGGTATGATGCAACGCATTAGCTGTCTTCTCTAAGTCCAAAACTTGGTGGATTTTTGTGGGTTCCTGACACTGAAATTGTGGCTTTGGAGATAATAAACTGTTTAAGTATGCCTCACCCTCCATCCCCTGCTCCCCTCAATATGAGACCATAAACTGCAAATAACAACACCATGTCGAGATGTGAAACAGCCCTCTGTGCTCCCCAACAGCCTTGTGACTTGTCCTCGCTTATTCAACCCAGAAAACTGCCCAGTTGAAATGCATGCCCAAGCCATATGACAAGTTGCAGCAAGCCTGTGTTGACAACATGAAATGTGCAAATTCCCATTTTCCTCTCTTTGTACAATGTACAGTTAGATCAAAGCTCTCTGTGTTTATATTCCCAGCTCATGCTGGCTGACCAGAAGTAGGCAGAGCCCTATTTGGGTTAGGGTTATCCTCATCTGCCACTTAAAAGTGCTGGGCTGGTAGTCCCTGGTGATGACCTCCTATGAGGTGAGGTACTGCTCAAGGATCCTGCAGCTCTGTGACCAAGCCACCCTTACCTTGCAGGTGCATCCTTTGCTCCCAGGCTCTGCAACCGTCATGATCCACGACTTGTGCCTGGCCTTCTCCTCCCCTGCAAAGGCTGTCGTTCACGTTTCAGACATTCAAGAGCTGTATGTCCGAGTGGTTGACAAGGTTGGTGGAAGCTTCCCTCTGCTGATCCATAGAAACTAGAAAAGCCACACAGCTGTGACAGTGTTGTCCTCATGGCCATTGCTGTTTCTCCTTGTTTCACACTATGTGGTGGATTTAGGGTTGCTTCTGATGTTGTATTTCCTCATCCCAGTTGACACCCATAAGAGTTGGCAGTAAATTCTGCTCTACATTGTCCTTGATGTGGGAATTTGTGTTCTGTAGCTCAAGGCGGTGACTCAGCAGCCAGGCACACACCTTACTGAGCCGGAATTTTCCTCCCAGAATATAGGAGTTGGATCCTCTGGGATTTCAGTGGCAAATGAATAAAGCTCACTAATTTCAAGTGCTCTTGCAAAATGAATAAAGAATAGACCTAGGTTTTTCTTTCTTGTGAACAAGCGGTTTTTTTATGACTCCTAATAGTTGGGGTGAGTGAAGCCAGGCTTCCAGAGTGCTGTTGACAGGTTCCTGTTTTTCCTAGTAGATGCACCAATTCATAATGAGTAGGGGTACATTCATACAGCCTATACTCCTTAGCTACCGTGTATTATTATCTAGGAAGCAAATATTCTTGTACCTAGATCATCCTATTTCCACTGCTGATTTTATTAGACTTCTAAGAAGATTCTAGAATTCTCTATTTTCATTAAGCTGTTCTGTCCACATTTGCTGCAGGTGTGAGTTGTTGGGTTAATGAGCATTTATTGAGTTCCTGTTGTATGTGTACCCGCTGCTGTCTAAGCACTACCTTATCTACCTAATTAGATGCGTAGTCCATTAAGAGTAGGGAATGGAATACATGCTTCTCGGTACCCCCCAGCCCTGTATACAGCAAGCACTTCATTGCTTTTGTTTGTTGGTTGGCTGAGTCTAGAGATCATCCTGGGTGACACCCTGAGTTCTCAGGTATCTAGGTTTGAGGTCATCAAAGCTGTCATAGAGTTGTGAGTGCCATAGATTGTGGAACTGGTCCTTTGAAGAAAGGCCACCCCCAAACCCTGTCCCTCGTGTCACAGGTGGAGATTGGGAAGACAGTCAAGGCCCACGTCCGCGTGCTAGACTCTTACAAGAAACCTTTTCTGGCCAAGTACTTTGCCTTCATGGACTTGAAGCTCCGGGCAGCCTCCCAGATTGTCACACTAGTGTGAGTCCCACCAGGGGTAGGAAAGGACACCTTGGGGAAAGGACAGGCCCTGCCATCACCTCTCCCAAGGAGGGATCTCAATGTTCCCCTGTGTTTCAGGGCCCTGGATGAAGCCCTCGATGACTACACAGTCGCATTCCTTGTGCATGGCGTGGCCATTGGGCAGACCAGTCTGACCGCCTGTGTGACCGATAAAGCTGGACAGAGGATCACCTCAGCCCCACAGCAGATTGAGGTGAAAATAGTTCTTTTCTTCCCAGTGGGGGAGAGGTGTGTCTCTGTATTCAACTGGGAGCATTAGGTGCAGTCCAGTAAGCCACCACGGAGAGCTGACCTGCCCTGGCCTCAGATTGGTCACAGGGTCTGAGAGGAACATTGGTGAACTGGCAGAAGAGGGGCCGGGCGACTTTTGCATCCCTCTATGATGCAGGAGGTCTGTGAGGCTCTAAGGAAGGCTGAGGTTTGTCCTACGGCAAGGGCACAAGCAGAGACTGTTCCCAGGAAACGCGGCTGAGTAGGGGAGCCAGAACCGTGTTGGGTCGAAAGTGGGAGAACGCAGCCATCTGTTCAAGTCCTTAGGCCAAATATTTGGAGGACAGTGGGTACCAGGCAAACAGATGGGGCCAGAAAGCCAACTCCTGGTGCAGGCAGCTCCTGCATGAGGTGAGCTCTGAGGTCCCCACATGGTCACATGTGTAATGTGAGCCTGTCTCATGTTATTTGTCTCCCCTGTCTCCCCACTGTAGCCGGAGGCCAAGGCAGTGAGAGCCAGGAAGCCTGCCCAAGTGCATCCATTAGCGAGCCTTAGCCTGACTCCTGCCTGCCTCCGCTGTGGGCCTGGACTGCACGGTGCTGGCCGGCTTTATCAATCTGTGCTCCAAAGCTGGTGGAGGCGGTTGTGTCTCCAGATGGAAGTGTACCTTCCTCCTCCTGCTCGGAGGAATTCATTTCCACCTATAAATAGCACAGCCTCAGAAACTAATCTTCAGGCACACAGCAGCCTCCCCACCACCTCACCCAGCCACTCACCCACAGCACTTGTCACATGGAGCAGGACTTGTGAGGGACACCCAGGAAGTATGCAGGTCTTTGCCCAGCAGCAGAGCCAGCACACTCACATCCCTGTCCACTCTAGCTGATCCCTGTTTTCTTGTTTGGAGGCCACTAACGTAGGACACTGTTGAAAGGCAGTTTTTTTTTATTAGAAGTTTGGAGCTACTTAGTGACAAACACAACATTCAACAGAGGAGTCATGGGCCAGGGATATAGCTCAGCAGCAAAGTGCCTGCCTGGCAAGCACAAGGTTGTGAGTTGGATCCCTGGCACAAAACAAACAAATAAACAAACAAATAAAAAGAAAAGGATCTTTCTAAAAAGAGAAAAAAAAAAGAACAAGGAGTCAGGAGACTCGAATGTGAAAGCATCATAAACTTGGACATGTATCAGCATGTTCCCAAGGACTTGTCAGATCCCAGACCCTAGAGCCCACCTTTAGCTCCGGGCATCTGGTGTGGGCCAGAGCATGCATTCCTAGCAGGTCCCCAGCAACATCCATGCTGCTGGCTGCAGATCACAGTTTGAGCACTACTGTGTAGGGTGACACCTCTGATGAATGAAAGGTCCTGATTTCCATGAGGTTTCATGTCTGGTGTAATAAAGCCAAACTACAAATATCAGAATATGCCCCAGGGGACACAGAGCCTTGACTGACAGCATGGGGTGCAGGCCACTCCAGAAGCACAACCCAAATGCCATGTCTGTCCTAAGGAGTGGTGAGTGTAAAGTGTGTGGCTGGCACCAGCTCAAGCCCTCAGACCCTCCTTTCTGTCTCCACCCTAGGTCTTCCCCCCATTTAGGTTGATGCCCAGGAAGGTGACGCTGATTATCGGAGCTGTGATGCAGGTAGGTGCTCAGGGACTTGTCCCATCTTCCTCACCCTGCACCCTGCCAAGTCCCCACGATGCAGCCTCCAGGGGCCCTGTCCCAGCCCCATGACAGGTGGATGGAAGTGGGCAGAGGTGATGACAGTCAACACTGCTTCTCACCCTCAGATTACCTCGGAGGGCGGCCCGCAGCCCCAGTCCAACATCCTCTTCTCCATCAGCAACGAGAGCATCGCGGTTGTGGGTGGCACTGGGCTGGTGCAAGGGCTCTCTGTGGGCAATGGCACCGTGTCAGGAGTTGTGCAGGCAGTGGACTCGGAGACTGGCAAGGTCATCGTTATCTCCCAGGTATCAGATGTGCTGCCCGGGATTGTCTCCTCCAAGCCTGCCCTGGGGTGGGATCCTCTGGGGTGGGTCCCCTGGGTCCTAGACCACTGACGTCATTGTGGCCAGGGATGTAGCAGGTGCAGGAGTCCTGGTCTTGGTCTCTGCTTCCTGAGGAGCCCCTTGGAGGGTGCTGATGCAGCCCTCAGAGTCTGCAGTCTCTCTGCCTGCCTCCCTCGCTGAGAGTGGCCTGAGTTTGCTCGCTCCATGCCAGGCTGGGTCTCCCCATGTCTCCCAGCTGCATCACACAGGACACAGCATTCAGGTCTCCACCCAAGGGAGTTCCCAGGTGCCAGCCATGGCGCTGGCAAATGGTTTACATTCACGTCCCCTGCCCTCATGGCACCCTCGTGTATTTTGCTCCCATCCACACTGCCTATGAGTTATCTAAGAAACCAGCCAGCAGCCCACGGCCACCATGGTATGCCAGGACGACATCAGCACACTGGGCCCTCATCACCTTCCTTTCCATGGGGGTTTGAGCAGACGAGAAGAGACAGTGTGGGTGAGCCACACCATGTATGTGACAGAGGTGTGCACTGGCAACACAGATAACTGGGAACCAAGGGTCTTCCAGACCTGAATTTGTATTTCAGGGGAAAAAGGAAACCCAAGTCATTCATGAATGTCTTTTGCTCCACTAGAAGCTAAGTTGCCTCCCAGTCTCTATGCCAGCATGGGGACATTTCTGGATTCCTTTCTTGGGTCACAGAGGAGCTATGGGACCAAATTGGAGCAATCTTCTCCCCAAGAGGGGTCTTCCTGCCCTCACCAGTGGGATTGGCACCAGCAACTGAAATCAGTTACTCTGGAGAGGTGCCAGTTTCTGTTCCTCCCCAGGGTGGGCACTCTTTGGTCTCTGATCCCCAGCAAGGCTCAGGACGAGAAGCACAAGGGCGTGCGGGGGTCCCCTGATGTCTTTGCCTGCTGTGACTACAGAGGCATTTCAGGGATCCCATTGTGTGATCCTCTCACAGCCACACCAGAAGCTGCTCTGCCAAGGACAGTGCCAGGTCACATAGTGTGGCTGTGGACAGATGCCCTTTCAGCTGTCTGTCCTCGCCCCTCCTCCACCCAGGAGGGCTCTGCGCTCAGAGCATCTAAGCATCGTACCTGCAGGTGTGGGTGAATGTGTTGCCCTATAGGGGCCCAACAAGTCCCCAGACTGACTTTGATTCCACATGGAGTTCACTTGCTGACTCTTTTTCCAGCAGTTCCAGCGTTGGCCTCCAAGTATCCCGATTAAACCACAAAGGCTTTTGAAGTGGCTGGGCTGGATGCCACAATTGCTGTGTATCAATGTCACAAAGATGACAAAAAAGCACTGAGTGTATAAATCTGTCCTGGTGGTGTGGCAGCATGCAGACAGGTGGCCCTGAGAGTCAAATGCAGGAGCCTAGAAAGCCATACTTTGATTCTTTCAAAATCCTAAACAAAGGGTTTTAGCTTTAGGAACTGTCTCAGCATCCTCCTCCCTGGGTTACTGAAAGGGCAGGCAGCTAGAAATTCAGCCAGAGGTGCCCTGAGCTTCCTGTGGCCCTCTGCTCTCTGCATCTGACCTTGTCAGGGCCAGCGGAGTAATCAGCAACTCCAGGGCCACCAGCTGAGCATGTGATTGAGGTTTCCATTGCCATGGATTCAGCCATGTCACAGAACCAGCAGTGACCATGGGGCAGGAGGGGACAAAGCCTTGAGAGGAGCAGAGGACAGGAAGGGAAGGGCTGCTCACCAAGCGCCTGCTGAGTGCCGGGCATTTGCCCCATCACGAGGCCCAGGAGATGAGTTCTGTGTGCATGTATGTTGGAAAGGCTGAAGGGTTTTAGTAGCCTGAGCTCAGCACATGTCAGCAGTGCTGTGAAAAATCCAGGAAAGTTGGTCTCTGATCAGACTAGGAGTCAGTGGTTGGGATGAAGGAGAGTAGTGGGAAGATCTGGGGCCCATCCCGGTGCTGCCCAGCCTGAGAAGAGCTGACTGGTCTCTATGCCAGGTCTGCAGTGCTGACCTCGACCAGCTGGGTCAGATGGGTCCACAGGTCACAGAGCAGGAGGGAGTTCCCTGGGACAAGCCACGTGCAGAGCAGATGAGCATGGCAAGGGACAGCCTGTGTAGCAGAAGCCCCAGCCCCCTCAGCCAGCTGAGCCCTGGCACTGTTGTCCTAGGACCTTGTGGAGGTGGAGGTGCTGCAGCTCCAGGCAGTGAGGATCCGGGCCCCCATCACGCGCATGCGGACAGGCACTCAGGTAAGGCAGGAGCCATGGGCGCTGGAGGTCTTGGTCTCACAACCCTGGCTTGGAATAAGCCACTGGGAGAGCAGGGGTCCTGGTGTGAGATGTCTCTCTCTCCTTTCACTTCATCTGCGGAGCCACTCTTTATCTACCAGCTTGACTATGGCCCCACCACCCCACCCCACATCGGGTGGGTGCCTACAAGGCTTCTCTTGCAGGCCTGGCATTCATCCTCTTGAGTCCATCTTCGAACCTTTCCTGGCTGCCCAAGGTCACCTTCCTACGCCAGGGGAGCACATGGCTGTGCTGCTGTGGGTGGCTGCGGACAACCCAGAGCCGCAAGGGATCCTTTCAGAATTGGGTCTCAGTGCGCACAACCCACAGCAGGGCAGGGGTAGGGTGGGCCAGGGCTGGGCCTGCTGCTGGTTGGGTTGTGGGGTGTTTTGTCAGCGGTTCCCATACCTGCACCCGGCATAAAGCAGCAGGAGGCTTCCTGGGGCAGAGGGTATCCCTAGCTCCGAGACTGCTGTTGGTTACCAGGCTTGGCTTCTCCCCTAGATGCCTGTCTATGTCACCGGGATCACCAACAGTCAGAGCCCATTCTCTTTTGGAAATGCTGTGCCAGGCCTGACCTTCCACTGGTCTGTCACCAAGCGAGACATCCTGGACCTCAGAGGGCGCTACCATGAGGTAAGCACCCCATGAGAACCCCAGTGTCCTGGGGGCCAGCAGGGTTCCTGCCACATTGTCTCACAGGACCCTGGTGCCCAGGGCACTGCTGGCCCCTTTCTGCCTTCTCCTCCATCACAGTGGGACGCTCTTCTCTCTCACCAAGCATTGCAGGTAGCTGAGGAGGCCTGGGGGTCTGTGTTCACTGTGTAACAGAATACCTGGGCAAGGGCTTGGTGAAGACCAGGTTCTGGCCTCAGTGTTGGAGACTCAGGAGCACGACACCAGCCTCGGGGTGCCTCAGTGAGTGGCCCCAGGTGGGAGCATGTGTGAAAGCAGATGTCACTGTAGACAGGAAGCAGAGAGCAGGGAGAGAAGAGCCTCGTTCTTTCCATAACAACCCACTCTCACGAGGACAAACCCAGCCAGGCCTGTGCCGTCTATGTTAGTCTCTCTTCAGGACAGCGATCCCAACCAACCACCCTGTCATCTTGCACTGAGCCCAATACCTATAGGCCCTGCTCCCTTGTGTTGCCATGGCAACTAAGTTTTCAACACAGGCAGCTTCAGGGGGGTCAGGCTCCATCCATACCACAGCTATGGGCAACTCTATATTTAACAGACAGCATCAACATGAGTGTCCCTGGGGGGACAGCGCACAAGTTCCAGAAAGTCCCAGGGCTTGTCGGCAGCTTCTGAGCCCTTCTTGAGAGGACACTGCTGTCGTGCTTATATTCTGTTGTGCAGGCAAAGACCCCTTCTGCTAGCTCTGTTCTGGGCTGGTGGCCCTTCAGGTCTCAGAGCTGGAAGACAGGCAAACCTCTGTGGTTCACTTCGTGCTCTGTGAGGCCAGAGGCAGCCCCTGTGGACAGTAGGGCTGCTGTCTTGGCAACAGGTACAGGATTTCCTGAAGGCGAACCAGAATTTGCAGCACACAAGATAATCCCATCCTCTTCCCACTGGTGGGGGCCACTGCCTTGTCCCCAGTCTGGGGACTTCCCCAGATATTCCCATGGGACACTAGCCATGTGATTCATCTGCAGATATCTCAAGATGGCAGGCTCTGCCCCAGGCCCTCTAGGGGTGTCAGGGATGCTATGATGTCAGGGCTCCCATGCCTCAGGGAATGGCAACACGCTGTGCTGGGGTGACAGCTGTGTGTGAAGCTAGGGGTTAGCAAGGGACAGAGGCCTCAGGACTGTGGAATCCGAGGCCCTGTCTCTACCTGTCTGCCCCTTTGGGGGTGCTGGCTCTCCCCTAAAAACCTGTCTGATGTCTTCCCCAGGCGTGCATCCGGCTCCAGTCCCAGTACAACTTTGCCATGGCCGTGCATGGCCGGGTGAAAGGCCGGACCGGCCTTCGGGTGGTGGTCAGGGCTCAGGAGCCCAGGGCTGGACAGCTGCATGGCCTTGCCAGAGAACTATCAGATGAGATCCAAATCCAGGTAAAAAAACGTGTCTAATGGCCAGGTGTGGTGGCACATGCCTGTAATCCTAGCACTCAGGAGGCTGAGGCAAGAGGACCACTGTAAGTTTGAGACCAGCCTGGGCTACAAAGCGAATTCAAGGCCAGCCTGAACTGCACAGTGAAACCTTGTCTCAAAAACAAAAAACGGCCAGGGATATGGCTCAGTGGTGTCTTGCCTGCCTGGCAATCATGAGGCCACTGTATTTCAGTCCTAGTGCCCAAAAAAAAAAAAAAAAAAAAGTAAATTCAAGAGGACAGCAGCTGTCTGTGGGGGGAGGGTGCCAAGAAGCAGTTCTCCCCCCAGGGGCCTGTTGGCCCCACAGGTCCCTCCAACCTGTCCCTCATGCCAAGACCATGGCCCTGTGGGCCCTCTGTACAGCAGAGGAGTTGTAAATTGGTTTCAAAAAGCAGTTTGAGCTCCTAGAACTTCTTTCTGCTCACTGGGCTCTGAAATCTCTCAGACTCTGGTAACCTTTGGGTCACCCTGTACTGTGAAAGAAGAGAGCATCTGTGAAACACGGTGAGAAAGGAACAATGGCTTTGAGTGCCCTGCTAAGAAGAAACAGATAGCTGGGGAAAGTGGCACAGCCTAAAATCCAGACTACTGGGAGCCCGAAGCAGGACAGTTGCAAGTTTTAGTCAAACTTGGGCAATTTAGCAAGACCCTATCTCAAAATAAAAGGTAAAAGGACCGAGTTCCATCCCCAGTAGAAGAAGGGAGACCTGGAGGGAGGAAAGGGTCTTATTATTTCTCCTCCTCTTCTTTCTCCTCCTTTCCCTTTTCTTCCTTCTTACCTTCCTTTTCCTCCTTCTCCTCTTCTTCCTCCTTACTCTTCCTCCTCTTCCTGTTCGTTCTCTTCTTCTGGTGGTGGTGCTAGAGATGGGCCTTGTGCATGTCCCACTGAGCCACCCCCAGCCAAAACAAACTGTCTCCAACATGAGCACATACCAAGCCAGGGCCAGGAAAGCAGATTTTTAAAGACAGTAACACTCATCTGCCAGCTCTCACCTGTCTGTGCATGCCTGTGTGCGCACACACACAGCCATCTAAAGAGACACACACACAGGCCAGGGGCTCACGTTTATCCACACACATACAGGTACACACAGGCACGCACATCCACAGAGAGATACAGGTAAACGGCCCTACATAGACACACACGTGCACAATTGCATATCCTCCCTGCTTAGGAATAAAACAGAGTAAATTCCAGCAGCTATCTGCGAATGAAAGGCAGCTTCCACTTTCTTCAATCTCAGTTGGGTCCCTGACCGCAGGACAGCAGGTGGAATTGGGGGAAATCAGGAAGTAGGGAAGCTGGGTCCAACCCCCAGATGGGATCTACTTGGCTCACTCCAGCCATTGAAACAATTAGGATTAGTTGCCAATTTTTTTTTTTTTTTTTTTGGTACCAGGGATCGAACTCACGACCTCGTGCTTGCCAGGCAGGCGTTTAAGCCACTGAGCTAAATCCCTGGCTAGTTGCCAATATTTAAAAATCAGAAGATCCCATGTGGAAATCAGTGGGCACCGTGCCCTGGACATGTGGCATTATGCCCTACAGCAGAATCATCCAGCAATGAGACACAGCCTGCCCTTGGCAGAGCCCTGTGCTGCAGTTTGCCACAGCCCCCACCCCTGTCTGCCTGACCACGAGGTTGTGTATCACTTGCCATCTCCCATGGTGCTGGCGCTGTTGCCTTCCTGAGGTGGACAGTAAAGGGAGCTAAGTCACCTCCAGCTGAAGAGGGGTGCCAAGGGATGCACGTTTGAGAGACACAGGAGGCAGGCTGCTTGTGGCTGTGTCTGCTCTGCCATCCATGTCTAAGCCAAAGTTGGTGAGGCCACTCCACTCCACTCTGCATAGCAGAACAGCCGCCTAGCAGAAGGGGCCTCTGCCTATGCCTTCCCTGTGCCCCAAAACGAAACTCCTTCCAGCTTCCAGAGGCTTCTCTTATTCACCCTTTGCGATTCACTACACTGGTTCAGGTCACGTGAGTCCTACTGTTCTGTGACTGGCATGGCATGATGATTCACCTCAGACCCATTTTACACATCAGAAAACAGCCTTCTCTATATAGTCAGCGCACAGAGGAGCTGAAGGCCAAGAGAGCTGGCTAGTATCCTTTGGGAAGTCGCCCCTTAGCTCAGGCATCAGCTCAACTCAGATACTGCTAGGTGCTCAGGCCTTAGGGATGACCTGCTGGTCTGATCAGAAGTCAGTTGGGGAGCACATAGCATCTGCTGCCCAGCAAGGGGTGGCCTGTGCATCAGGCTGGAAGGCTAGGGAGCCCCGTAGCACCCAGTGGCCTTAGTCACAGGTTCCTGGGCAGCAGTGGCCGTGGTAAGAGCGTGCTGAGAAGGGGCCAGAGATCCCAGTCCATGCTACCTCGGTGGGCACCGGGAGCTGTCAAGGGCTGTGGAGCACCTGGGAGTGGTTGGATCAGTCCTGCTCACCACTGCCCGGCCTGTTACCTGCTGGACCCAGTTCATCAGTCACCAACCCCAATCCCAGAATCTCGCAAGAGGCTTCGAAGAGAGAAAGTGGGATATATCCAAAGAGGGGGAATGGGTTGTCCTTTAGACAATGATATTGGCTGGTAGTGCCCTCTAACTGGTGACAGAGGGCACCTGTGACCCCAGCTCCCCTGGGCACACACATGACCCACCTGCTTTTTGTCATCACACCTGGGCCCCTCAAAGCTGGCCCTCCCATGACATCCTCCGCCACACAGCAGGCGCTGGGGACAGTTTTTCTTGTCCTTGGTCTCCATGTGGCAAGAACACAGGTGTCATCTGGGCTGGACAAGACTCTGGGTATCACAGGAAATATGGCTCGCCCTCTTTTCCAGGTGTTTGAAAAGCTGCGACTGCTGAACCCTGAAATAGAAGCAGAACAAATATTAATGTCTCCCAACTCATTTATAAAGCTCCAGACAAACAGGTACGTGACTCAGCTCCTGTTTGCAGCGAGGTGGAGGAGCTGTGCTTGCATCCAACACCTCATCTGTCAAGGTGTCAGGAGCCCCGCTCTCAGGGAGGCTTTCTGGGCTGGGCTGGAATTCGTGGCCTTAGCGCTCTCTTCTCCTCCCTGTGTTTCCTCTGCTCTTCCGCAGCTTTCTCCGGGGTCTTCCTCTTCCCCACCCTGCAGCCCAGACTGAAATCAGGATTTAAAAAGGGGGAAGTACCAAGTGGGAAGTATTGAATTTTGCAGATGCCCCTGTGTTTCTAGAATTTGCCATGCAGAAGCATAGCCCATGAATTAGCAGCAGCAGCTGCGCTGGGAGCAGGTTAAAATACAAATCCTGGGCCCCAGCCCAGGCCTGATGAGGAAAAAACGCAGTGCTGGTTCAGGGGCTGTGTGTAAGCACAGTTCCCACCTGGGTTCCACAGGCTGCCTTTCTTACTGTAGATACTAATACCCAAGTGCAGTGGCCAAGCAGGAGCCTCCGGAGGCCACACGACCAGTTACAGATTGTGTGAAACATCTAAGAAGTAGCCACACGCCCAGCACTGTGCTAGGAACCAGGAACATAAAGATGAGCAATGTGAGGTGCCCTCTTGGAAGACAGCAGGAAAGGACTGTTAGAAAATGATGTGTTACAATTAGAGAGCTCAGGGCATGAACATTTTAGGGGAGGTACTTGACCCAGGGCCCTTGAAGGATGCATAGGAGTTCTTCAGGTTATAAGGAGCAAGTTGGTAGGGGAAGAATGTTGGGAGCAGAGAAATATTTCTGAAACTCAGAGAAAACTGGGCCTGGTAACAAGAGGCCTGTTCTTTGTGTTCATTCTTTACTAAAGTGTAGAATACTGCGTAGTCTCCTGCACAGTGCACACACTGTCCGTTGTTTGAAAATCCCTTTCTTAGCAGGTACACTGGTTTCGTCCTGTTTCCAGCCTTACAAAATAGGACAGAGCAGAACCATCACTCCCTCTTCACAGTTGAGGAAACTGAGGCAGAGATGGGACATACACACACACACACACACACACACACACACACACACACACAACTGCTAGCAATTTCTTCAGGCCCAATTTTGGGTCCCGTTGACTCAAAGCCTCATATTCTCCTGACCATGCCAGGCCACCCTGCTGCAGTGCATGGGAAACCATGGGCCGTAGAAACAAATGATCCCTGCCACAAATGTGTTACATCACCAGTGAAACCAACAGCCGTCATGACTTGCTCCCCACTGGCCGACTCAGAAGCCTCTCTCAGAGGAAGGGGAAGCTCACTGTCCTCAGCGCCATGGGTTTCTGGATTCGCTTGTTGCTGGGTGACTGATGGGGCTGCAGATGATGGCGGCCCATGGGGCTCATGTGCCTCTGCCTTGCAGAAGCAGTCAGGAGCCGCAGATGCCTCCCCGAGGTTTGGGAGCTGGGCCATCTGTGACAGCAGGTCTTTCTTGTTTCCCAAAGGGATGGTGCGGCTACACTCAGCTACCTCGTCCTCGATGGGCTTGAGGGGGTCCCTGTGGTGCACATTGATGAGCGGGGCTTCCTGGTGTCCGGCTCTGTGGTTGGGACATCCACTATTGAAGTGACCGCCCAGGAGCCTTTTGGGGCCAACCAAACCATCACCATTGCTGTGAAGGTAGGACGTGCGTTTTACCCACTGTGGATCATAAAAACAGTAATTCAGGAGTGATTTTCCTGTCCCTGGTGGAGAAGCTTTGGGAAGACCTTGATCCAAGACTCATATGGGGCAGAGGTCCTACATAGCTGTTGGGCTGTCAGCCCTTCAGTATGATTGGTTCCACTTATCTTGCCTTGTTGGTGGGGAAACAGACCCAGTGAGGTTGTAGAGCTGGATCCATGTCCTAGGTTCCTGACTGGCATCCAGTGTCTGCAACATGGTTGGTTTTTGTTTTTGTTTTGCCATACCAGGAACCGAACCCAGGACCTTTGTGTTGAGCTACATTCCCAGCCCTTTTTGTTTTGTATTTTTGAGATAATGTCTCACTAAGTAGCCCAGAAATCCTCCTGTCTCAGCCTCCTAGAGTGCTGGGATTACAGACATGGTGCACCATATGCAAGGCTGAGGCTTCTCTGAAAACCCTCAAGCTAGTCCCCCAGTCAGTCCTAAGATGGGGACCCATCTCTTCCCAGGAGGGGGCATCTCTTCCCAGGAGGGGAATATTCTGGAAGGCCAGGCCCCAGTGCAGGGGCGTCACCAGAGTGGTGCATTGTTCTCCAGGTGTCTCCTGTTTCTTACCTGAGAGTCTCCATGAGCCCCGTCCTGCACACCCACAACAAGGAGGCCCTGATGGCCTTACCAGTGGGGATGACTGTGACCTTCACTGCCCACTTCCATGACAACTTTGGAGACATCTTCCATGCTCACAATTCCATTCTCAACTTTGCCACTAACAGGTAGGGTGTAGAAGACATCCCTTCCTCACACGAAGTCCTCTGTGAGCTGGATGGACCCAGTTGCTCAGTTCCATACAGCCGGAGAGGTCAGGCCATTTGCTCTGGTCCACACAGCCAGGAAGTGGAGCTGGGGTGTCAGGCCTAGCCCAGCTCCAAGTGCAGTTCCCTTAAGCTGAAGGACAGCTGCAGCCCGGTCCTGATACAAGGAGAAAGGGGGCAGTCTCCAGAGGAAGGCAGCAGCTGTGGCTTCAACATGGTCCGCCAGATGGCTTGCCCCCAGTCCCCTGGGTGGCTGGCAGTGCATGTTCCCAGGGCCCTGCAGTCTGAGTCAGTCTAATGTTGAGAGGCTCTGCCTGCAGGGTCCACAGACCAACTCAGCAGAGACAGATCACAAGGGAGAGGACATCCAGACACTGGTGGCCATCCCTTCCCAGGGGACCTGCAGCCAATGTGTCACTGTGTGGCTGGGCACATTGAAGGACAGTGTTAGAAGCATTGCACAATGAAAGGAACTGGGCTTTGGCATTAGGCCTGGTTCAGACCAGTGGGTCCTGTGAGCTTGGACGAAGTGGGTCACTTCCCCAAGCACCTGTCACTACCCCTCTGGGTGAGGAAAGTGACCTGGTCGCCAGGGCTGTGAGTGCAGGGCATAGTCGTGAGGACTTTGGGTCATGGGGCTCTATGTTCATTTATTGGCTCTGTGTCAGCCTTGGGTATGGGCAGCTGCTCCCTGAGGTACACCACAGAAGTCTAGCCCTTATGTGGCAGTGACCAGCTCAGGGCTCAGACGTAAGAGGCTGGGGGCCGGTAGGGACCACCTGTGCTGTCTTCTCTGTGGTGGCTGCCAGACCAGCTGCCAGACCAGCACTCAGCAGAGGACTCGGGCTGTGTCTCTCCCAAAGTCTGAGCCCGCGCTGCCTCTCTCCCACACGCCCAGAGACGACTTTGTGCAGATTGGCAAGGGCACCACCAATAACACCTGCATCATCCGCACAGTCAGCACGGGCCTGACACTGCTCCATGTGTGGGACACTGAGCACCCGGGCCTCTCCGACTACATCCCGCTGCCTGTCCTACAGGCCATCTCCCCAGAGCTGTCTGCCACAGTGGTGGTAGGGGACATCCTCTGCCTGGCCACTGTTCTAATTGGCCTGGAAGGTAAGAGTCACTAACACTTGGTGTGGGACAAGGTGGGGCTCCCCGGGAGGTACCAAGCCCTGTCATGGGAGGCGAACAGGTAGAGCCTGTAGAGGGCGCTCCAGAGCAGGGGTTGGAGCCCTGCTACCAGGGTCACCTACAGCCTGTGTTTTGCAAATCCAGTTGTATTGAAACCCAGCTACACCAGTTCTGTGATGACAGAGATCATATATTCTGCGTGGCCCACGCTGTTTGCCACTAGGTCCTTTGTGGAGAGTTTGCCAGCCCCTCCTTAGTACAGCACTGTCCAGTAGAGTCCTCTGGGCTTGTAGCACTGTCCCACATTCCCACTATTTATCTAGTGTTTTCCAGGAAGCTAACACTTGACATACGGTTAACTCACCTAGGTGCTGAGTTCGTCACTTTAGTATCTTGCATGGCCAGTGGCTACTGATTAGAATAGCATTGCTCTGAGACATACAAGCAAACACGATTGTCGAGATAGCTAGTGGTTTCCAATTTCAGCCATTCCTGTGCCACCTGACAGCCAGAGAACTCAGGCTCTATTATTTGCTTAATTTTTATTTTCCAATTGACTCTCATTTTTACCTCATTAATTCATTTTAAGAATAAATTAAACACTACCTTTAAAGAAAAACAAATATAATTTGCCATAAATAGACCAAGGTTGTTGAGTTTTTTAATTGAGTTTATTGTATAATGTGACTGACTTTGAACTCGGAAGTCTAGTCGAAGTGCTGGGCCTGACACCTGCTTTCTGTTTACTAAAAGGCCCTGACAGGGGGAACCAGGTGGGAACTGTGCTGTGTGGAGGGCTTGAGGGGCGGGTGACTGGATGGACAGCCCCCAGCCATCCCAGGACAGGGCATTCCCACCAAAGATGAGAGAGATTCCAGACAGAGAGGTGTCGGTAGGAGCGAGAGTGCCCTGGGACCCACCGTCCCACCCAGAGCAGGTGCAGTAGGGGCCAGAAGGGTGAGGGCAGTAGCATGGGGCTCCCCACTGAGGCTGGCACAGTCATCCGGTCAGCTGGGCCCTAGCTGCAGCCTATGGGTGTGGCCTGTGGGTGACACTAGGGCTTCCTCTCCCAGGCATCTCCGGAACCTGGAGCTCCTCAGCCAGCAACATCCTCCACGTGGACTCCAAGACAGGTGTGGCCGTGGCCCAGGATGTGGGACCTGTGACAGTCTACTACGAGGTCGCAGGACACCTGAGGACCTACAAGGAGGTGGGACTTGAGGGTAGAAAGAGACACTACAAAGGGCACTGGTCTTGTCCTCAGAGAGTTGGTGGCAAGGTCCCCTTGGGTCTTCAGACACTCAGGTCCCTAGTATACAGGTTGCCATGGGTGCATCTGACCCTCAGGGTACCGTAAACCATCTCTAGACTGCTTATAATCCTAATAGGATGGAAAGGCTATGGTCGTCAGACCATAGTGTTCAGGGAGTCATGATTAAGGAAGACAAGCTGTGTGTCTTCTAGGCAGACACGTGTTTTTCATTCTCCCATTGGTAAAATCCATGGGCACAGGACCAGTACCTACTCTTATGTTAGGATTCCCTTTTCTGCAAGGAGCCGTCCACAGTGCTTAGAATCGCCCACTTGCTATCCCTGAGCTGGGCACAAGGTCCCTGTTCATCGTAGGCCTCCATCACGTGCACCAAACTGGTATGATGATTTCAGCTCCTACCCTGGGGCCCCAGGCCAGCTCGACCACACAGACACCAGGGTGGGCACTTCCCTGAGGAAGCACTGGCTGTGGGCAGGACAGCCCAGACATTTGGTGTCACCAGCAGTGAAACCTCCCCCAGCAAGGCACCTTTGGAGTCTTTTTGAAGGCGAACAAAAACCATTCTCTCTTGCATTTATCTCCAGCCAAGAATGAATCAATGAGCCCAGTCTGGCCGAGTTCCAAACGCGTCTCATTTTGCGAGCCAGCATGTGCTTTATCGAATCCAGCGGTTTAACCTAATAGTTTGCATATTTAGCGCTGCGACTGTGTGGTTTGGGCAGGTGGGTTGCAGACAGAGGTGTTCTATGATTAATGATGGGGTTCTTTCTCAGAGGAGGCCGTTGGAGTAGTCAGGGTAGGGGGCCTTCTACATCTACGAGAGTGAGGTCTGAAAGCACACGCTTAGGTCTGGCTTTGTGGGCGGGTGACAGTGGGTAGTTGGGCGCAGTGGTGAACATGGCCAGCTGAGTGCACCTGTCATCTCAGCTACTTGGGATGGAAGCAGTAGGAACACAAGCCTGGGAGGCTGAGACCATCCTGGGCAATGCAGCATGATCCCTGCCCCCCACAAAAAAGAGCATGAGACCCAGGGCCACACTATCTGGGTTCAGAGCCCATCCTGGCCACTGCACAGCTATGTGACCTGGAGCAAGTTATCCCTAGGAAGTTTCCCTAGGAAGCTGAAACATGCCAGCATGCTAGGATGCACTTAGTGTGGGCTCAGTATCTGCAGGTGCGCCTTGGCTGTGAGCCGCCACCATTGCCTGTCCAGGACAGAGAGGTGAGACCCCCACCCAGTGGGTTTGGTGGGTTGTTTTAGTCAGGATGATACAGACAGGGTATGTCTTGGAAGGATTACCTGCAGGGTAACTGCTCCAGTACTGGGTGTGAGGCTGAGCCAGGACTGGTGGTTGAGGCATAAAACCGAGTGGGTTTAGGCAGGGAGTCACCCCAGCTTGGCACTGTGGAAGTAGGGACGAGCAAAGGAGGGCTTGGGGTGCCTCCCATGTCCAGCATGGAAAATCCAACTGATGATGGTCTTTACTCTGAGAGAGGAGCCCAGAGGGTGGTAGGGAAATGATGGAGGGCACAGTGGCTTTGAGGTGAGTGTCACCACGCCTCACATGAATCTCGGGGGCAGCTGGGTGGCACATCTGGAGCCCTGTGCAGAAGACTAGAGATGACCCAGTCCCTCAGCAGAGGTGGGGTGTGTCAGGAACAGGAGACTAGGCAGCAGGATGTGGTGATGGCCAAGGAGTTTGGAGAAGTGGAAAAAAAACGGAGTGGCAGTTAGGAGTAGGTGAGAAGACAGGGTGATGGGAGTCAAGGCCAGGGCAGCAGTGGGCAGCTTCAGCCAGTCCTGCAGGGACATGTGGGACTCCCGGAGGAGGTAGTGTGGGCAGCAGGAGCCCCTGGGGAGCCCACCTGCAGC
This sequence comes from Dolichotis patagonum, assembly GCA_004027295.1. Classification (NCBI taxonomy): domain Eukaryota; kingdom Metazoa; phylum Chordata; class Mammalia; order Rodentia; family Caviidae; genus Dolichotis; species Dolichotis patagonum. Next base: position 76,637 of record PVJX010003743.1, read on the forward strand.
CCTACACCTGATAAAGCCCTGGGGGCTATAAGGGCTTCTGGGGGAGGAAGAACCCATGGAAATGCCCAGCCCAGCTGGCATGCAGCCTGTGCCCACCAGGCTTCCTTGCTCTCTCTCTAGGTCATGGTCAGCGTCCCACAGAAGATTGTGGCCCATCACGTCCACTCTGCCCAGACCAGCTTTCAAGAGGCCACAGCCTCCCGAGTGACTGTCACCGTGGGAGACAGAAGTTCAAACCTAAGAGGTCTGGAGTGCAGTGAGGGCTCAGGCAGTCTGGGTAGGACCCTGCCAGATGGAAGGAGCTGAAAGTGGCTTCCTGTACCCTTTGGAAAGGGTTGCATCTGCTTTTGTCAGTGCTGGGGATGGAAGTCTAGGTGTCACCCATGCTAGACAAGGACTCTGTCTTGTCTAGCAAACTCCACCTGCCACCCTGCTTTCCTTAGTCAAACTCACCCTGACTGCAGAAAGAGCCTTTAGCTCCAGCTTGTCCATTCCTTGCATCTTCTTAGCAATTTGAGGCCTCTACAAGCCAGGCCCTTGAAAGTAGTCTTCATAAAAGAGCCAGCTCCTAGCAATTGCCTGTTTCTGACTCAGAAATGGCATCATCCCTAGGGCACCAGAGCAAAGAAAGCTGTAATTTGCCACCATTAATAGGAGAAACTAATGACTTGGCGAGAGTGGTTGCTGTGTTTGATTTTTATACTTACCACTCCCAAACCATGCATTTTACCTCGTCCCCTGCCCGTGACAGCCCTGGACAGCAGCTGTTAGAAATAAATAACTCAATAGAGGCTGCTGTTTTGTTTTTTCTTTTTTTAAGTCACTTGACTGATGGAATTAAACACCATTCTCATCGTGATTAATGGTACAGGCTGGTTACATGGTGGTCACTGACTCCTTCCCTGCCTTTGGTGCAAGTGGACAGTACTCTGCTGCTACCAAAGTGGTCCTTAGGGTGTTATTGGAGAATTATTGCCCTCCTAGTGTCTGGAAATAATTGCTCATTCCCCCTGGTGACAAGAGCATATGATGTGTGTCAGCACACCCAGCCGTCAGCTGTGGCCCTCAGTGCCAGCTCAGAGCCCACGCAGAATTCTGAGCTGAAATTGCCTGGGTTCTGGGAGACCTTCTGCATAACTTACCCTCAGTTTCTAAGAAAAGCCACGGCATCTGTGAAAAGCCATGGAAGGAATTTGGACACAGATGCCATCTGTGGACCCACCAGCCCTCAGTGGGCCCTCCTCACCACCTCCCCCTCTACAGGTGAGTGCTCCCCTGTGCAGAGGGATGTCATTGAGGCCTTACACCCTGAATCACTTATCGGCTGCCAGTTCCAGTTCAAACACAACATCTTCAGTTTCCTGGCAGAAGACATCTTTACCGTCGATCCAGGCTTTGACACTGCTCTAGGTAAACCTGCAGGGATCTGGAATCTGAACATGCATTTCTGTCTAGTGTCCATCTGAGGTCTCTGTGGCTCATGGTGGCCGTCTGTCCAACAGGTGGAGGTTGTCAGGAATCCAGCTCAGGATTTGCCCCAGGCCCCTGGCCTCTGTGGGCCCTCAGGGCATGAGGAGTGGTCAGCCTTCCTGAGCCAGATCAAGGCTGACTTCCACTGCCACCCAAACCCAGGAGAAAGGATACAGAGCCTCCAGACCTGGGCTGGAGTCCCCTTCTCTAGCCCTGGCCTCCATCCCTCTCCTTGAAATGGGGACAGTGGTGCCTCGCTCTGTGGCAATGAGGAAGATGGATGGAGGTGTCCTTGTTAAACAGTCAGGGGCTGTACTGGGCACATAGTGGGGTGTAGCTGTTCTGCAGCCCAGGGAACTGGAGCATAGAACCCAAGGCTAGCAGCAGCCTGGCCCTTCTGCGTGCTGGCCAAGGGGTGCTGTGTCTGATGGACAGCAGATATATCCTATGGACACCTGGGCACTGGGCCTAGGCTCAGGCCTCACGCAGCAAGACTGTTGGAGGTTGACTTGCTCAGGCATGGAAAGGAAAGGACCAAACCCAGGCATCCAGGTCCCAAGCACCTAATTGACTGTGGGTCAAGTGTGGAAGATAAGGCTGAAGTCCAAATAGTGACAGGTCCCAGAGCCCCCTACTGCAGTGGGGTGCTGGCCATCTCGGAGTCAGCCCTGGCTGGACTTGCAGCCCCGCATCAGGTTATAGTACCTAGCTGCCACTTATTTGCCCTCCTTGGCCAGGCTGGCTCCACTGCTTCCTGCCCCAGGAGCACACTCAGCTGGGGATATGGGGTTCTGAATTAGTGGAGGGGACCATTGGTCACAGAGAAGGTGTCCAAGATGGGGATTGCCTAGAAGCCTCCTGGAGGAGAGAACTTCTCACATGGGCCTGGAGGATGTGGGAGGAGTGAGAGGAGCGGGGAGAGGGAGCATCCCTGCGTGGGAGCAGAGGAGACGAGGTGGGCGCTCATTTCTCTGCAGGACAGTACTTCTGCTCAGTCACTATGCTCAGACTGACAGACATGCAGCTCAAGCACCTGGGCACCAAGACGATGACTCTGGTGGTCACCGCCTCCCTTCCCGGCAGCCACTTCTCGCCCGAGCAGGTGGGGGCAGAAGTGCCCTTCAGCCCCGGGCTCTATGCTGACCAGACTGAAATCCTTTTGAGCAATCACTACACAAGCTGCGAGGTTAAGGTCTTCGGTGCTGTGGAGACCCTGGAGAGCTTGGAGGTGAGAGACATCCTGAATTTCCACTCAGGCAGGAGCCAGGGTCATGGAAAAGAACCAACAGAAGGAGTAGTATGTCAAGGCCACATCTCTTTAAAATTAAAATTAGGTTTTTTTTTTGAGATAACATCCCACTGTAGTCCAGGCCAGCTTTGAGTCCATGATCCCCCTGCTTCAGCCACCATGTGCTGGGATTATAGATGTGCACCACCACATCTAGCTTAGACTTTTTAAAATTCCAAATACTCTTACCCTTATCATTTTTCCTTAATACTGTCTTGCTCTACTCAGCTAAGTAAAATTTTAAAAAAAATTTTTGGTGATACTGGGAATTCAAGCCAAGGCCTCACACGTGCTAGACAAACACTTTACTGAGCTACAGTCCCAATCCTTTTAAAAAATTTTACTTTGAGGGCCAGGACTATAGCTCAGTGACACAGCGCCTGTCTGGCAAGCACGAGGTTCTGAGTCCAATTTCTGGTATAATTTTTTTTTGTTTGTTTTTTTACTTAAAGACAGGGTCTTGGGAAGTTGCTCAGCTTGGCCTCAAACTTGGGCTCTTCTTGTCTCAACCTCCTAAGTAGTTGGGATCACAGGTGTGCACCCCCCTGTCAGCCACCTGTATAATTTTGGTAATTATTTTATCTGCAACTAGAATTTCAGAGTATGCTTAGCATTCAGTATGATGGATGAATGAGTTCACATGCTGCTCTGACCTCTCCTGGGGACAAGCGTCTTGTCTCTGACCTCCCTCCTGTCTGCTATACAGGAGTGAAGAGGCCCCGAGGCCCAAGCCTGTGAGCCTGGGGCACCATCGGGGGATGGGATTAGGAGCTTGCAGGCTCCTCCTCATTCTGCAGTGACGACTGTTACTGACAGGAACCAGGAGTGAGGCCATGTTGCTGGCAGGGCTACCAGGCCTGGGCAGGGACTATCACTAGAGATGCCACACAAAGAGCATGCTGCTTTAGCAGTTTTTAAAATAGTGCGTATCTAGACTTCCATAATACTGACTGTAGTGCCCCAAGTGGAGGCAGTGCTTCCTGGCTTTGTAAGCTGCACGCTGTCAGTGAAGCGTACCAGGCACCCCCAGCTGGGAGGTGTGGTACAGGCTGAGGTCCCCACCAGAACCCCCGGGAAGGGAGTGCTGTGTGTCCAGCTCCAGGGCTGCTGGCCCAGGTGGCCTGCTGTGCAGAATGTACAGCACCAGCCCTGACTTCTCTCCCAGGTAAAGTCTGGGTCCCCAGCTGTGCTGGCCTTCGAAAAGGAGAAATCTCTGGGACTGCCCAGCTTCGTCACATTCATAGTTGGCATTTCGGACCCTGCGGCCGGCAGCCAGGGGCCTCTGTCCACATCCCTGACCTTCTCCAGCTCTGCCACTAACCAGGCCCTCACCATTCCTGTCACCGTGGCCTTTGTGATGGACCGCCGTGGGCCTGGTCCCTGTGAGTCACAGAGCGGGATGGGGAGGGATGGGCTGACTCGGTCTCGGGTATCAGTAGAAACCTGCAGGTGCAAACTGGAGGAGCCCAGGTACAGAATGTCTCTCTGGCTGCTCCCAGCAAAGCAGCCTCCCCTGCTCAGCAGCCAGCTCAGCCCCACCGTCTAGGGCACTAGGCCCCTTGCCTTCCTCATCCATTCACACTTGTCTCCCAGGGCCCCTGATCCACTGCACTCTTCCTGTTTCCAGAACGTGAGCCCTTGGCCATCACCTCCCCTCTGCCTGAGACACTGCCCTCCAGGTAGCCCCTTGACCTGCACCCGCACCTCCTGCAATCCCACCCGCTAATAACTGGGCTCATACTGAAAGCCCCAGCCGCACTCCCAACACTTGGCCCTTTTCTTTTTCCTCTTGCACAGTTGCCAGCTGTCAGTCCTGAGTAAACAGTTAATTCTTAGGGTCCCTGCTCAACACCTGCACCCAGAGGCTAGGTATGCAGGGACAGCACCTAGAGCAGGGCCCTGATGCCCTTGGTGCTCAGTGATCACGCCGCTGAGTGAAGGGGCCACTTAGTTTGTAGTCACTGCTTGGCACTTGTCAAAAGCTAGATCCTTTAGTAGAGAGGACTCAGAATTCCAAACACAGCCAGCAAGAATATTTCTGAAGCTGTGCCAAGGAAAAGGCTTCATGTCCCCTCTGTGGGGAGCAGGACACAGCACAGAAAGGCTGTGTCACTGGTTTCGAGGATGAGTGGCCAGGGCAGGGCTATGCAGCCAGCACGACAGACCCTGTGGAGGGCGTGGAGTGCTGTTCCCCGAACAGAGCAGAGTGGGAGCCTGAGCAGCGCTGGCCACCTGGTTGGGAGTGGCTGGAGGGGGACAGGCAGGCCCTGTTGAGTGAGGAACCCATGCCTTTCTCCTGCCTCAGGGTGGTGGCGGAGGGAGCAGAAAGGCAGCACTTGGTGCTGGATGAGCTATAAGTATGGGGTTGTGACAGAGCAGGAGGAGAAGGAGGTAGAGGAGGAGGAGAAGGAGGAGGAAGAAGCTGCTCCTGGCCCGGCTCCCTGGGAACCATTACTTTGACCCTGAAGCACTGAGCTCCCCATGGCCCTCCAGAAAGAGCCACTTGTGTCATCAGAACAGCCTCCCTGGCCTTCGGAGCAATGTGGCTCTCGCACAGTGACAGGAGAGCACACCCAGAAGGAAACCAAGTCTTGACAGAACGGGTTCCACGAGGAGGGGCCAGAGCCCCAGGTGACAGCGCAGGACTGGCCCCAGCCCTGGGCAGGCCCCACACCCCAGAAACCTCCCTGTCTTCCTGTCTAAGGCCGGCTTACACATGCTGTCCCTACTGGAGCAGGGTTGGGTGGGACAGCGCAGGTGCCTGGAAGCACAGGAACACCAGGGGACACCCCCGGGGCCAGTGGGCTTGCTGACTCCTCTCTCCATTGCTGGCAGATGGCAGCAGCCTCTTTCAGCACTTCCTCGATTCCTACCAAGTCATGTTCTTCACGCTCTTTGCCTTGCTGGCTGGGACTGCCGTCATGATCATAGGTAAAGTGGGCATCTGCATTTCTGGGCAGTCTATCCCATGTCCTCCCACCCTAACCAGCTGTGCTTCTTGCAGCCTACCACACAGTCTCTACGCCCCGGGAGCTCGCTGCACCTCGGGCCCTCAACCCCCAAGCCAGCCCACAGCACAGCCCGCAGCGTAGCCCGCAGCACAGCCCGCAGCACAGCCCGCACTGTGAGTAGCACCCTTAACTGTAGGCACCAACAGGCCCAGCCTTAGTTGGAGGGAGGGGTCAGGCTGTCAGCCCTGTCTGTGCTTGGGGAACACGGAGGACAGGCCAGCCCATGTGGGGTGCCAGTGTCTCCACAGGCAGAGAAACAAGGGCTCCAGGTCTTCTGGGATCAGTCCAGAGACCCCGGGTAACTTTCACAAACCCAGGCACCATCAGACAGGCTGGCATCCCCTGCAGAGTATGCATGGCACATAAGAGCTGTGACTGAAGCCTGCTGAGCAGTCCAGGAGCTCCTGGGTGCCCCTCGCACCTGGGACCGTGCAGCAGGAGGCTGAGTCCAGAGCACCCAGGTGGATGTGTGTGAAGTCTCATTCCCCAGAACAAGGCTTCCTTCCACAGAACTATGTGCTCTTTCAGAACATCCCTAGGCTCCCCTGGGGCTTGTTCAAGGTGCCCGGTTGGACTCTTAGGAGTTTGTTCCAGGCTATCTTATGCAGAGCAGAGGGCCCTCAAGCAGGATTAGGATACACACAAGGACTGCTCCAGACAGCTATACAGGTTGAGCACTGCAGATTCGGTGTCCTCTCCTCTGTGTGCGCTGTGCAGGCTCCCAGGGCAGCCTCTGGTCTTGGTTAGGAAAGTGTCTCACGCATGTAGCTAGCACTTCAGAAACACTTGAACTGACCGATGAGTATTGGAGAAATGTCCAGTGACCTGAGTTCATTTCCTGTCTCCTCCCTAGATTTTGCTGCCTCGTCACCGAACCCTTTCAACGAACTGCTTCCTGCTCGCAAAGCCAGTCCTCCCTCAGGGCTCTGGAGCCCAGCCTATGCCTCCCGCTAGCCAGTGTTTAGTCTGGTGCTGATGGCAGCTCCCCACAGACGCCTTGGTGTCAGGGACACCCCTGCCACATTCTTGCTGGAACAAGGCCCTTGAGGCCCATACGCCTGTGCCCCAGCCACCCTCGCTGCCCCTTTGCTTTTGCAGAATGGAGGTGGTGTTGTGCTATTTAGCTTATTCTCATATGTAGGAGCTTTAAGTTGTTTTTTTTTTTATAATTTCCCCTCCAGAACTGGGTGTGGTGGGCACACACTCATAACCCCAGCACTTGGGAGGCTGAGTCAAGAGAATGTAAAATTGAAAGCCAGGCTGGACCATAGAGCAAGACTTTGTCTCAAACAAAACAGAATTTCCCTTCCAAGTCTTGCAAAGCTAGACTGGCTGGCTCATTCCTTCATTCATGGCTGTCTAGGATTTCTGGACACTGTCCCAATTGTGTTTTTATTTTCTTAGCATTGCTATAAACCACACCCTCCAAAATACTTGGAGCAGCTAAAAAAACTCTAGTTAGGAGGAATCTAAAGATGATGTTACTGTAGTGATCTCAGGGAAAGGATTTTCTAGTTGCTTTGGGGGTTTGGGTTGCGTGCATGTGTGTGTGTGTGTGTGTATGGTGCTGGGGATGGAACCCAGGGCCTCGGGCATTCTAGACAAGTGCTCTACCACTGAGCTACTCCCTAGCTCTTGTTGAGGGTTTTCCCCCTATGAAACCTTCTCCTCATCTGGCTGCTGCTGGGAGATGTGGGAGCCAATGGGTGTGACTCCCCTGGAGCTGCCCACCTTAGCCTGAGGATCACAGCACCTGGAGCCCCTGGAGAGCTGAGCCCTCCTGACCACTGTGAAAAGCCTTCTGTCCTCTGGCCCTGTGCTTCGGAACCTGTTCAAACAGCTGGTAGATGTGGCTTCATCCCTACTGAGCCAAGTGGGGATCGGTCTACTCTGTCCTCAGCTCTTCTGCAGCATGGGGACATCCTCCGGCTGGTAGCAGGGACCTCCCACCCCATTTGTTCTGTGAAGCTGCCATGTTCTGCCTCAGCACAAAGACCCGCACCCGTACCTGCATAGGTGGGACGCTGCAGTACCTCAGCAGATCTGAGCCTTTGCCGCCCAGCCACGGAAGGAGATGACCTCTCCCTGATCAGCCCAGGCCCCAGGCAGCTTCCCAGCAGGCCCTGGAGCAGCCAGCCCTCCAGGAAGGACACCCCTAGGTGACAGCTGGGAGACCTCTGCCCAACTCCAGGGAGTAAGTACAGGGCTCCTTCTCTGAGCCAGAAAGCCACGCTGCCCTCAGGGAGACCTGGAGGCTGCCCAGAGCTGGCCACATGGACCACTATGATACTGACTCCACGGGGCCTGTGTGCCTCTGAAAGTCAAATGTGAACCACCTCGCCCTTCCAGCCAGACCGAGGTGATGTCTGGAAGCTGGAGGGCAGATGACTTGTGCCTTGCCTACTACTTGAGCTCACACTGACAACCTGGATGTCCATAAGATCCTTTCTCCTTGTTTTATTTAATAAAGTTGTGTATAATTTCTTAGGAGGAGTGTGGTCTTTGCCAGGTGGACCTGCTGGGGTAGCACAGTCTTCCTTCATCTTTGGCTCCTGAGTTTCCCCCGTCACCCTCAAGAGCCCAGTCCTGGATGAGAGCAGGGCCCTGCCCTGCTGCCTCCTCAGTCCTCTCTCTCGAGCCCAGTCCCTTCTGCCAGCTGGCTCTCCTCCCAGCTCCCTTCAGCCCTGCTCTCTGGCCCTGCTTCCTACACCCCAGGCTCTGAGGTCTCCCAGACGGCCCCTGTGGCCTCACGATTCCCACTGTGCCACCACTGGCTGGGGAGGATGTGGCCAGCCAGACTGTCACGGGGGAAGAGGAAGAGGAGGAGACCTATCCCCGAAAGGAAGGCTCTGGGGGTGCAGCGAGAGCTCCAGTGGGGGTTCCTCCAGCCCGACAGCTCTCGGATTTCCTAGTACTTCCCATCCTGTGTCACCATCCTATAACCCACCACCCTCGCCGGCTAGTAAAACAGGCCGGATTGTACTGCTCCCAGACCACCCACAACACTCTCAGCCAATGCCAGATGCTCCACCCAGTCGCCTGGCACACCGCACACTCCTTAGATGTCAGTGTCGCCCTAGGCAAGGCCCCTCAGAGGCACAAGTAGGCTGCCAGGACCCAGGTGTAGAGACAAGCTCTCCTGTATCTTGCTTAGGAATAAGGGCATCTCAGTGCTGTGCACAAGAATCCTTCAGGGTCCCCTGGACTCCCAGAAGCCGAGTGCCTTGGCTCCTTTTGGATGAAATAGAAATGGCTTGGCATCTTCCCTTCCCCAGTTTGGATGCTACAGCCTAGCCAGGCTGTACACTGTGTGGTGCTCTCCCCAGAGGCAAGCATCCTTGTAAGGTGACTTAAAATGCAATTGCTGGGGAAAGCGATGGATCTTTCCAACAAGTGCACTCCCTCAGTGAGGCGCAGTGAGAATCCTAAGTGACACAGCACAGCATAGCTTCTGCTCCCAGTGAAGCAGCTCTCCTGCTCTAAAGGGTGCCAGAAAATGCTTTTAGCATCATTTAGCGCTAAAAATACAGTACTGCGTGGAGAATTTTTCTCTAGTATCCTCCAGTTTGATAAAAAATTAACTAAATCCTCCTTGCTTCCTTTTCTTTCTCCCTGTCTTTCCCTTTCTCCCTGTTCTGGCCTCATGTTTGTCTCTCCTCTGCGTCATCACACGTGTGTGTCCTACCACCTTGGGCATCCAGGAAGCCTTCCACCTGCAAGTCTGACACACTGACTCAGAAAGAGCACAGAATTGGATTGGGCAGCAGAGTTCTAGACTGGTGACCTGGAATTTAGAGGTCGGGGGTGTGAACATAGGCCCACCATGTCCTGGAGCCACAGAGAAAGTGTCTTACCTCTCTGGGCTCTAGGAGTTCTCTTATAGGCCACCAAAATGGCCTTCCTGCCATCTGTCCTACCCACCACTCTGAGTGGCTTCCAGCAGGGAGCAGTTGGCAGGCTACTTCCCTGTTCCCAGATCCTCACAGCCTCTCCAGGGAGGCTCTGCAGCTCCTCCAGCCCACAGAAGTTGCATTGGCCATGAGATGTTCCTTGGACAAAAGGAAGAGACCTAGAAAGGACCCAAGTCTGAAAAAGAAACATATCTGCCCATCCCAGATCAGTGGACCTGCAGACCCATGACAAGGATCATTGTTTAAAGGCCCTGACTTTGAGGACTGTTTATTAAGCAGCATTATCACAGCAGTAGGTGGCAGATACACCTGAATCCATTTAGGGTAGATTTTCTGTCACTTGGTCTCTTCAGCGCCATTCTTTCCTGGTCTCAATCTGGTGCAGTCCCTAAGGCCTGTCCTGGCAGGACAGGGTATCCTGGGGGTCCCTGATCCCAGACAGGAGGCTCTAAGTACAAAAGGCACAGGTTGGCCATGTGACACAGAGCCTTGCCTTCCCTGTGCTCTGACTTCTTGATCTGTGGAGCAGAGGTGCAGTCAGTCACATGCTAAGGAGTGCTGGGAGGGATGCTGGGAATATGGCTCTGGAGGACACACCTGCCACTTTGCCCTTCCTTGTGGGACCCATGCAAGGAAGGATGCTATCTAGGTGGTTGTTGAATGATTCACCAGTCCACTCTGTCCTTTCCACAGCCCAGGCACTGTGCTTACAGAGGAGGAAACTGAGGCATGCAGGGTGAAGCCCCTTTCCTGTGCAACATGACCACCCAGGGACGGAACTGAGAACTGAATTCATAGACCATGTCAGAGTTTGTCCTCTGCTGGGGCCAGGAATCTGCTATGGACGGGCAAGGAGCTGGGGCGCCACCTCCATTCCCTCAGAGCAACTCAGCCTTGGGCTATCTCCTGGGTGCTCCATAAGCCTAGCTGTCTGTGGTCATAGCTACTTGGAAAGCTGAGGCAGGAAGATTGCAAGTCAAGGCCCAACCTAGGCAACTTAGCAATATAGAGAGACCCTGTTTTAAAACTATTTTAAAAAATTTTACAGGGCTGGGGATGTAGTTCAGTGCAAAAACTCAGTTCAATCCCCCATACCACACACACTCACACAAATTATAAGGAGAAAAATTTTAACAGAAATACTTGTCAAAAGTAAAAGATTTTTTCATTCATAAAGTTTTCAGCAGAAAAATGTCAAAAATTTATGTAAAATTATTTTCATAAGAAAAAAATTTAAAAGTACAAATAAAACTACAATAGGCCCCTAATACATCCCACTAAGAATTGGCAGTCAATAGGTTTATTCTTAGGGCTTCTGCAATTTGTTACTTTTTATTTTTTTATGCTACCCTAAAACCAGACAAAAAACTACAAGTATGACTGAAATCTCATTTAGTATCTGCCTTCTATGCCTTTCCCTTGCTATTCCCTGAGGCAACCACTCTAATAAATTCAGAGCATAGCTTTCCAAAACAGCTATCTTCTAAGCATCAGTAGATAAACCATTATTTTGTGGGTTCTTTTAAAATTCTACATAACTGTGGTCCTACCTGGTACCACTCAGTCTCTTGTTTTCCTGCTCAATTGCTGTGAATACTATTCCATCACGTAGCTGCTCTTCGATGTAATTTTTCACTCCCCTATTATTGTACACATAGATCATGGGCTGTTTCACATTTGTTTACAGTGAACGACATCTGCACCAGACACCACACGAATCACTGTGGTTGGATGTTGGATGTTCCCTGGAGGTTCGTGTGCTGGAGACATGGTCCACAAGGGGGTGCTGTTGGGAGAAACAGAAACCTTTGGGAGGCAGAGCCTTTGGGGAGTCCCATAGGTTATTGGGGAGAAGGTGCCCCAGAAGAGATTGAGACCCACCTGTCCCCCTTCTTTGCTGATTCCTGACAAAAGCTCCACTAAGCACTGCCCATCCCCATTATGAGGTTTGGCTCTTGCCAGAGGCTCAAAGCAATGAGATGCCTGATCTTGGACCAGAACCTTCAGAATTGTGAGCTGAAACAAACCTTTTCTTCTGTAAAAATGAATAATTTCAGGTATTTCATCGCAGTAATGAAAAGTTGAGGAATAGAGGCACAGAAGCCAAAGTGGCTCTCAGGTAGATATCCAAAGTTAGAATTACTGGGTCAAAGGACATACCCATTATGAATTTCTCTAATGCTATTAAATTAACTTCCAAAATGTTGTACCATTTTTCACACCCACCAACTGGACGTGATTTTCTATTTCCTCCATTCTTACCAATGCATGATACAACCATATGTATCTATTTATCTTTGCTGTTCAGTAGGTGAAAAACAGCATTTTATGAGTGAGTTGGATTCCTTGATTGCTAGAGGATGAGTTTATGCTTTGTTTATTGGTCATTTGTGTTTCTCTCTGTGAAATGTCTGTTCTCTATGTATTTTTATTTTTGATTTTTTGTCACCCCAAAAGCAAAATAACCATAAAATACTTATTCGTATACCTAATTTTGTACTAGGTATCTCAGTTAGCTATTGCTGTGTAACAACCCACAAATCTCAATGACTTAAATCAGCTAACAGTAATTATTTCTCATGAGGCTGGAAGTCACCTAATCTAGGGTGAGCTTAGCAGGGACTGCTTGCTCCACCTATCTCTCCTCTTCCTCCTCCTCCTTCTCCTCCTCCTCCTCCTGTGGAGAAAATTTAGGTGCAAGAGACCAACTGGAATCTGCTACCACCTCTTGAAGGCAAGGCTGTGATGGGCAAATTCTTGTTTGCATTAGAATATTTCATTTTATTGGACAAAGTCAATCACATGCCTGAATCTAGACCCAAAGGATGAAGAGACAGACTCTGCCTCTTATAGGGAGAAGTGCAGAGTCACAGGCAAATGGTATGAAAGGAGAGGTGGAGAGGCAAGGTCACTGCTCTCTCACACACAGTTCATCTTTTCTTCTTGATTTGTGTTGATCTGTGGTCAGCCCTGGACATGGAGGGAGAGAAAGGAAGGAACGTTCCCTTTTATTGAGCACCAAATGTTTGTACCACTGTGCTGGGGGAATCAATGCAGGAACTTATTAACACTTAATATTTTATATATTGCTATTTTCTGTTAAGTAGCAGTCTCCAAAATTAAAAAATAAAACAGGATGCTGAGGATTCAGCCCAAGGCCTTGTCCATACTAACTTTGTGTTCTGCCACTGGCTTAAAACTCTAGCATCCCTGGCATCCCCAAAATAAAACCTACTACTCCAGTTCAACTCCTTCCAGTGTACAGATGGGAGACCGAGGCTTGGAGACAGGAAGGGCCCTGGCTAGGCTCACACCCCGATGAGATGCCACATCCTGCTTCTGTCACTGGAGAAGATCTGCATTGGTCCACGCAGGCCGCAGATGTGAGGCTGCTCATGGGGACATCTCAGCAGATCATCCTGAGCATTTTTCCCTGTGATTAATTCTCAAGGAGCCAGTTTAAGGCTGCAAGTTTAACATCAGATAAAGTAAGAAATCTCAGTTAAAGACTGAGGAAAAAGGAAAAGAAAAGCCTGAGTCCGTGGGTTTGGGGATGTCTGTTACTTCGTTAGGTTTTATGTTGTATGTAATTAGCGAATACAATTCTGTGGAGGATTTCATTAGCAGCCTCATCAGGTGACCACGCTCTTTTGCTGAAACAAAGATTTCAGTCTTCACTGAAGGCAGGTAAAGGTGATTTATAAGAGCCAGGGAAATTGACTCTCAGGGACCTGCTGCTTCCACCTTAAAGAGCAGCTGCCCCGGGGCACAGGTGGGCATCTCAGGGGAGGAGGGTGAGGCAGGAAGCTATGAGCTGCAGCTGGTGAGCCTGGTGGACTGGCCCCAGGGGTGATACCAAGGTGACTTTGGGCAATTCTCATCTGAATCTTTCCCTGTCTGCAAAATGATGATTATAGTATAACTTCCTTCATAGGTTTACTGCATGGATGTCAGGGTTTGGATCTTAGAGATCCCAAAGTTCCTGTGCTTGGTACCCAGGCTGTGGGGCTGTAGGTACCCGGCCTGTAGTGCATCTTTAGGAGGGTGGCCTAAGAGAAGAAAGTCAGTGTATTAGTCAGGCATTATGCAGAGAACAATTAGAATCAGGACATGGAGTTTATAATATTATTTTTATGATGGTCACCCAGAGTTAACACAAGAAAATGCAGGAAATTGATTCACAACACCAAAGACATAGAATATTTAGTCAAGGGCCTAAATCCCACAGCAATGTCCCACATGAGCCCAGATAAAGACCCAGAGCCCATGACAATGCCTCTCGCGAGTCCAACTTGAGGTCTAGAACCCACAAGAAGGACTCACGCCAGTCTCTTTTACGGATCCGTGCTGGGAAGGCCCAAAGGTCAGCGGTGGAAACTAGGAAGTCTATGCCAGCAGGGTGAAGGAGCTGTGCTGGTAGGTTGAGGGTTCTACACTGGAGCCAAGAAGTCACACTCAAAACAAAGACCAAGGCTGTCCTGAAAAGCACCACAGCCATCCTCAGTGACATGGAGGCCCCGAGCTCCTCCAACGACAAGCACAGTCGAGCACATGCCAGGAAGACAGTGTAACAAGTTCGTCCTGGAGACCTGGAAGCATCACACGTCTTCCCCTCCAGAGCCAGGAAGCAATGCTCGATGTGAGGGCCAGAGCTTCTCCAGGAGAACCTAACGGCTCAAACAGCAACACGTAGGAGAACCCACAACACCTCAACGTCTCAATGCCATAACACCTTAACGTTCCCAATGCTCTCTCCTTCGCCTTCTCCACATCTCCATTAATGCTGGCAACCTTCCTCAGGTGAACCATCTCCGCTCAGCACCACACTGATGTAATCCAGTGGCGTTAAGTTGACCACCAGTTCTCAATCCATAACAGTCAGGGTAACTTTGGAGGCCGCTGGGGCCCCAGCCCATCTCTGTCTCTCTGCGGCTTCTCTCCTGCATGTTCTCCTGCTTTGCATCGACCCACAGCAACAGGGCCAAGCATGTGGGGCTGAAACCTCCGAAACCAGGAGACAAACGAGCCTTTCCCCTTGTAGGTGTTTGTTATAGTGGTGGAAAGCTGCTTTGTTTGGCTGCCGGGGCTCCTGTGCTGACCTCCCCAGCACAGTGGTGAGCAAATATTTGGTGCTTGATAAATGCGAATTTTCTTTTCTTCTCTCCCTGGGGGTCTGGGCCCACCATTCCCAGGCTCTTGGGAGCCATGACTTATGCTCTCCTGGAATCATTTCAGGACTGTCACTTGCCAACCGACAGAAGCCAATCAGTCATCCATGCAGAGGCTGCGAACGTGGATGTGAACAGCCAGGCAGATGCAGCCCAGGTGCTGCTGGTGTCTCCTGGGCAGGTGGGAACGAAGCCCAGTGGGGCAGACTCGGCTGTTCTAGAGACTTCCCAAATCCAGATTTTTTTTTTTTTTAGTAAAACCTTCTGCTTTCTAAGCAATGGCAATACAATTCAAGTTTTTACAAAAATATCCAAAGCTGACCTCAAGCCACCAGAGTATCATCTAAATTTCTTGCCGAGCGGTAAAAGTGTAGCACAGTGTCTGTATCTGTGTCTGTGGCTGTCACTGCTAGTCGCTCCCTGTACTCTCTTGTGCCCTGTCAGGACCGTGCCCCAGAATTCCTTCCACCCCAACATTCTGGGGGGCACCATCAAGCAGGGAACAGAGCCCCAAGACCACCATTCTCAACTTGCAGCCCTGTTAGGGGCAGGACACTGGTTTCAGGTGACCAGTGATCAGATGTGTGGCAGTGCCACCTGTTCTCTGTGAGGACAAGTAGAAGGGTGTTGTCTGTAGCTGGAATCATTTCATTAAACGTCATCCAGAAACTCCTGAAATGGCATGATGGAGGGGAGCAGGGTGTGGGGTGTCGTGGTCTAAATTAAAGGGAAACACTCCAGGGCTGTGTTTTGGGCTCCAGAGTTGGACATGGTGGATAATGCCATCCCCCAGCCAGGAGAGTTGAGTGGCTGTTACCACCTCCAGAGGATGTTGACATCCTCTGTTGCTGCCTTGCTTGTGCATGGATTTATTCTACAAACATTTATGAGCTCAAGCTTGTGCTGGCAGCTTCCCATGGGGGCAAGCAATGACTGCATGGGACACTGAGTGACCCACACTCAGCCTGCAGTTTCCTGTGCATCCCACCCTCGTGTGCCCTGCAGGGGGCGCTCCCAGACCCCAGGTGTTCTGAATTCAAGACACCCAGCCTTGGAAGTCAGCAAAGGCCGTCTTCTCAGTGCCACTGGACTCTTTCTTATGTTTCTCTCATTTTTACAAAATTGATAAAAATTAATAAATTTTTCACCTGATTTCAGACTCTGGGAGCTTTAACTTGATAATGAAAACTTATTTTATCAAATTATGTCATCAAATATTCCACTTAATCCTCCTTGTATTTCCTCCCCTTTAGGGCTTCATAGTTTGTTTCTTACTAATAAAAGTATGTAAGTTAACATAAGGTGAAAATGATAGATGTCGACTAAGAAAAGTGGTTGAGGATGAAGTTTTGTGCAGGTTCTTTTAAAAAGCAAACAAAAGATTGTAAAACAGCTCCCGTAAGCAATGGCGAACCACAAATGGTGCTGGAGCAAGGGCGCTGTGTGTTTAGAGACAGGCAGGGATGGTTATTCTAGGGTAAGTGGCTAAGAATGAAGTCCCTCAGTGTGGCTGATAGGGCCCTTCCTGGAGGAGAAGTGGGGAGGAGGGATGGGACTGTGTTTGTTATGTGCTGTTGCCTCACTGTTCCTTAACCAGGCTCTTTCTGCAGCCTTCGGGGCAATTAGGAGAGACCCCAGGCTTCTGCTCAATCTCTGTTGTAGTCAGGGGTTTCAAGGAGAACAACTACATACAGGACAAAGAATTTATAGTTTTATTTTATGATGGTCACCCAGAGTTAAATACAAGAAAGTATAGGAAATCTGTCCACAACACTAAAGACCTAGGAATTCCAGCCAAGGGCCTGGATCCTAAAGCGATGTCATGCATGAGTCCAGCTGAAGACCTAGAGCCCATGACAATGCCTCCCATGAGTCCAGCTGGAGGCCTAGAGCCCATGACATAGACTTATGCAAGTCTGATTCATGCATATGCACTGGGAAGGCCCAGAGGTCAGCAGTGGAAACTAGAAAGTCTGTGCCAGTGGGATGAAGGATCTGTGCTAGTAGGTTGAACATTCCACACTGGAGCCAAGAAGCAACACTCAAAATAGAGACCAGGGCTCCCTCGAAAAGTACCACAGCCATCCTCAGTGACGAGGTCCCAAACTCCTCTGACGATGAGAACAATTGAGTACATGTCAGGAAGCCAGCGTGGCAACTTCTGGAGATTAAACAGCCACGTCATCCCCTCCAGAGTCAGGAAGCAACGCTCAAAGTAAGGACCAGAGCTTCCCCAAAGTGAACCGCAGCCATTCTCAGCGACAAGGTCCCAAGTGCCTCTGATGATAATGGCTGAATTCACATCCAGGAAGCTAGCCATGCCAAACTCCTCCAGGGAAACCAACAGCTCCAAACAATACCACTTAAGAGAACCCACAATGCCATGCTCTCCTTCTCCACGTCTCCTTTCATGCTGGCACTTTTCCTCAGGTGGCCATCTGCACTCAGCACCATGCTGATTTAATTCAGCTGGTGTTAAGTTGACCACCAGGTTTTAATCCGTTACAACATCCTAACCATCCTGCCTCCTTGAAAGCTCAGACACAGGGTGCCCAGGTCCAGCAGGCCTAGAGCCCATGACATTGACTTATGCAGACCCAGGGCCATCCCCCTAGCCTGTCCACCATGGCTCACTCTGTCCTTGGCCATTCAGAGGCCCCCGGTGGGCTGTGTGGGACAGTGGGCCAGGCCTCTGCACACTGGCAGACATGCTGTCAGGGTCCGAAGGACACACCCAACTGCCATCTCCTCCCTTCCTGACTCAGGACAGTGAGGGACACAGAGGGAAGGTGGCAGCCACTAGGGAACATCAGTAGGGGGGGACACCTGAGGCAGGACACCGGCCTGCTCCTGGCTGGCAACCAGACTGTGCTACCCTTCTGGCCACTTGTCATTGAGACCTTCCACAGCTGGGCACTGCCTCCCATCACCATGCCCCTGCCCAGGGTCGGTCTGTCTCTGCGCTGCCTGCATGTATTGTCCATCTGCTCTCTTCTCCCTTCTCCGTGCCTGACTCTTCCATCTGAGGAACTCGGCAGGAGTCTCCCTGCTCTTGGAATTTCCCATTTTCCTTTCTTTCTACACCTGCTCTCCTCCTCCTCCTCCTTCTCCATGCTGCACCCCGCTGGCCCCCGCCTTGGACTGAGGCATGGTCACCAGTGCTCTGCGGAGTCCTTAGGAAATGCATGTGCCCAGACCACACCAGGACCTGCACAAAAGTGTCCACAGGTCCATGGGCAACTCACACACACTTTTCTAACCAGGCTCATCTGAGCTCCTCGAAACAGAACACGTGCAGAAGGGAGAAGAAAGCAACGGCAGCGGCAGCCCTTGCAGAGTGGCTAACTCCAGGTTCAGCTTTTCTGTGAAGTTCTCAGTTGACACAGGTACGTGGCATGGTGTGCTGTCCCAGCGTGTGCCCACTCTGCATAATGATGAGCTCAGGGTGACTAGCACACCCATCACCCGTGAGATTTCTCCTTGCCGTGTTGTGGGACCATTCAGAATCCCCACTTCCAGCTGTCTGAAACACACATTATTTTCAACTACAGTCACTCTATGGGTAACAGGATCCCAGAAGGTATCCCTACCTACTTGTCCCATTGTCCTCATTAATCAGCATCTCTCTGTCCCCTCCCCAGTCTCTGGTAGCCACCTTTCTCCTCTCAACTTCTGTGAGAGCAGGTATTTCAGTTCCCAAGAGTGAGTGAGATAATATTAGTTTCCTTTCTCCTCCTGTTTATTTCATTTCACACAATATTTTCTACCTTCACCTGTGTTGCCACATATGACAGGGTATCTAGCTAGCTAGCTATCATCTGTTTATCTATTTATTTATTGAGACAGGGTCTTTCTGTGCTGCCCAAGCTGGTCTCAAACCACTGGGTTTAGAGAGTCCTCCTGCCCCATCCTCTTTAAGTAGCTGGGACAATGGGCACATGACACCCTGCCTGGCTGGGATTTCATCTCTTCTATGGCTGAACCCTATTCCATTGTGTATGGACTACATTTTACCTGTCCATTGCACACCCTGGTTGTTTCCATTTCTTAGCTTCTGTGATCAGTGCTGTAATAAACGTGGGGTGCTGATGTCTCTCCACATGTAGATTTTAGCTCCTCTATGAGTGGGATGGCTGGGTCATATGCTAGTTCTATTTTTAATTTTTTGGGGAACTTCCATACTGCTTTCCATAATGGCTGCACTAGTTTGCCATTTGTTCTTCCAAGATTTTTTTCTTATGTGTGTGTATATATATAGCTGTAGAGATTTTGTAACCTGGGCTCTCCATGCATGCAAATGTATCCTGGGCATCTTGCCATATCAGTGAGTTTGTATCTGTATCCAGTAGTCATTCTTTGTACATCAGTCAGTGAATATTCAATGCCCACTGTGTGCCAGGCCCTGTGCTAGTTTCTAGACTTACACCGGGGACAAAACATCAATTCCTACCTTAACAGGCCTAGAGCCCAACTAGGGAGAAAGAGAAACCAAGAATCATACTAATATATGGGCCTAGAAACTGTTCCTGGGAGACCCACTTTTTAGGGACACTTGGCCCATCAGGGAGGGTGCTCTCAGGGAAGCTGTGACACAGCTGGGTTTGCAGAGTGAATGAAAGTTAACCAGGTAAGGAGAGGAGGGGAAGGAGCACCAGCAGCAGGGCCAGCCTGTGCATAAGCTCTGAGCTAGAGTGTTTGGCTGCAGTGGGTGACAGGCTGAGAGCACGGGGAGAAGGGTATGATGAGTGTGGGCAGAGCCAGCTGCATTGTACAGGTGTAGCACAAGTGGCTTAACCAGTGCCCAGGTAATGGGCAGTTAGCTTTATTTACTTCCAGTGTTTCAGTAATAAACAACACTGAAAGGAACACCTTTGTGCAGTTGACTGTGCGCTAACTGATTATGTCCCAGGTCCCATACTTTCTTCTGGGTATTTTTTGAAAGCTGCCAAGTCAGAATCCTCACTGGGATTTAATTCCTGCAGGGCCCACTTGGCAGCAGCACCCTGAGGTAGCTGTCTCTGTTCAGCCCACCAAGAGATGTCCCACTCTGGTTGACAGCCTGGAGGGGGACAGAGTTATTTGAGGACAGGATGTGAGAGTGGCTGAGGCTCCCTGCCAACAAGGGAGCTGCGCTCACAGCATTAAAGAGAGGAAGGTGAGGACTGGCTTGGTTACCATTTTCTGTCTTCAGGTGTTGGGGCCTGAACACCAGGTTCCAATCTCAGTTCCACTTCTCATAGGTCGCATGACTGACTGGGTGGGTCACCTGGCCTCTCTGTGTTTATTTCCCTACCTGGAAATGGAGTCAGTAAGGACAGCTTTCATGGATAAATTTGGGAATTATATGAATTAATTCATGGAAAGTGCTTAGAACAGGACTGGCACAGAATAAAGAAGACCTGCTATCTCTGGACAAGTGTTCCTAAAAGATCTACATGTTTATAGTTTCGTCATCAGCCTGTGGCATGGTTGGAAAGTGGTTAAATTCCAAGGGGATGGGATCTAGTGGGAAGGAGTTGGATATGGGGTCCCCATTAGGTAAGCACCTTCCTCTTCCACACACAGACACCATGATGTGCTGCTAGCCCACAGAACCAAGCAACCATGGACTGAAGCCTGAAACCATGAGCCAAAATGAACCTTGCCTCTTTACAGGTCCATGATCTCAGATATTTTGCCACAGCAACAGAAAGCTGACTGACACAAGAGCTCATGTTTTTATTACTTTTAGCACTACTAATATCAGCACCATGATTATTTTTATCTCTATTGTATCTACTACATTCATGGACATTCTCTGTTCTTACTGTTTTCCTGACAATTGATTTACTTTGAACTTGGCCTTATCATAAGCAAGTGTATCCCAGAAATCACAAATTTAGTGATCCACCACATATTTTTCTCTGATGCGTGTCAAAATAAACTCACAGTTATTTAAAATTACAGAAAGTGATGTCCATGTGCCATTGAGGACATAGTTGTACCTGTGACATCACAGGTGAACCATCAATAAGGAAATGTGGCTCCTGCCTGTGAGCTTTTCTCCCCTCTTTCTGCAGCCCAACCCTCACTTGCCCACACCTGATTTCTGTGCCTTGTCCTCCATCCTCATGCTTCATAGGACAGCTCCTTCTTCATGCATCACAAGGGACTGTGCAGAAAAGGCCAGTCAGAGACATTGGGCCAGTCGCTGTCCTCTTTCTGAGCCTCAGTTTCCTCAGCCACAGTGTAGGCAGACTGAAACCTCTTGTGCACAGACGAACATGTCAAGTACTTACTCTGTGCCCACCCTCTGCCTGGAAGATTCAGCTCTCTCCCCAAGCTGACATTCAAACAGGGGAGACAGAAGACATCTGTCTCAGAGGCACTGCTAAATGCCACGAGAAATGTAATGCTAGGTGCAGGAGAGAGGATGATGGTGGCTGGGGGACCCACTTTGGAGCTCAGGAAGCCTCCTCCATAGCCACCACTGGAGTTGAGATCTCAATGTCAAAGAAGTTAGCACCAAGGGGTAGGAGGGACAATTGCAGGCTCCAGGGACAGGACACACCACAGCAAGCTGTAGGTGTGACTGTGTTCAAATAAGGGACAGTGTGGCTGGGGTAGGGGGCCAAAGTAAATCAAGGCAGAGGGTATGCAGTTAAGCCAGACTTTAGATAAAAATTTGCAAATGTATCCCATGCAACGTCTAAGACATTTTTGCACTTAAAAGGTGGGGGGAAGGGAGGAAAAAAATCATTCATTGTTTACCTGAAATTTTACTGTAGCTAGATGCCTTGTGTTTTATCTGACAGCCCTCAACTGAAGCAGGGAGAGAGAGAGGAGAAGGAAGATGCTTCATTAGCAGGGTTTGCTGGGCCTGGGAGGCAGTGGGAGTTGATTCTAACCAGAGGCTGAACCCTCCAGCCCGCAGACCAGTCTGGAAGTTCCTGGGTGGCTGTTCTTTGCTTAATGGGGGAAACATCTGTCAGGTACCCCCAGACAGGCAGCTAGAGTCACCCACGTTATAGAGGACCCTCCAAAGATGACTCATACTAAGCAATAGGCAAGAAAGCCGGAGGTGTCTCCTGATCTTCCAAGGCAAAAACATCCCTTACATAAATGAAGTGGAAGGGGGTGGTTGGAGGTAGTACGAGAGTGATGTTAAAATTAGAATAACTGTGTTCTCTTAATTAGAAATGCAGTAGGTGCTGCATGAATCCGTAATGGGCTTCCTCGCAGATTTCTGGAAGGGGGAGTGCAGGGTCAGGCCTGTGAATATTCATGCAGGCCTGGGAGAGTCCCTAAGGGTGCTAATCGTGGCCAATCTTTGTGTGGCCTTAGGCCCACCCCACCCTCTCGAGAGCTGAATTTCCCTGTGGGTACTGAGGACCCTGCCCACTGGGAGATGGATGGAGACATCAAGTCCAGGACAGGCCACAGAGATGAGGCCAAAGGGACAGGGTGACACTGAGCTGCCTCTTGGCCGAATTAGGGGCCCCTCATGTAGCCACTGCTGCCTCAGATGAATGACTGAATGAATGAATGAAAGCATGAATGAATGAAGGATCTTTGGCAAACCCCTTCTTTTGGAGGGTATTGCTATTTTAGGACCTCTGCTAGGTCCTTGCTTGGCATTTCCATACTGCGTCACATCAAATATATTAAAAGGCACCCACATGCCTCATTAAATAAAATTTATTGTAGCTATATAAGAGTTGAGTTGAGATGCAATTGACTAGTTGAGTAATGTTCTGTTCTGGGGATGTTTAATTAAACATTTATTCATTTTGACGTGTCAGTGTGGGTTTAGTCTTCCCTTACCTCATCCCCTACTTGGATGTCTTCACGGATAGGTGTGGGGCTCCCAGCTAAGACCCTGTGCTCCAGGGGCTTTCTGCTGTCAGTCTCCTCTCATCTGTGAAGTGAGAGCTTGTATGAGATGAGCCTCAGGCCTTTTCCAGTGTACATTTGTGGATAGCATCCCCAGTGTCTGCTCCTGGGAGCCAAGCACTGCTGTGGGCCAGATGGGCCGGTGGGGCAACACCCCCCAGCAACCCCTCTGCTGTGGCTCAAATACAAAAGGCTGGATGGAAAGCCCATGTGATAGTGTGCAGAGGGAGAGCTGCCTTGCCTTTCTTTTCTGCCAGTATGAGAATACAGTGTCTGTCCCTTCTGCCTTTGGTCATGTGAAGTTGCAGCCACAAGATGCCACCTTGAAATAAGACAGTCATCCTTTTCCAGGCCCTGAATCTTGCCATGCCTTGACTTTGGCCTTCCCAGCCTCCAGAACTGTGAGCAGCACACTCAGTTTGCAAGTCCAGCCCAAGTCAATTGGTCAGAGCAGCAGGAGACCACGAGTCTCACAGAGGGAGCAGCAGCCTGGGAGCCCAGTGGAGGGGCGCATTCCACCTGGGCAGTAGCTCTGCCGGGTTCACCTACCTAGCTGGGCATGTGCAGAACAGATAGGTGCCACCCCCAGGGCTGCAGGCCGCCTGGGTGGCATTGGGGGAGGGGGCTAATTAAACCTGTCCCGCTTCAGGGTCATTAATGTCTCACAGGAGGATGCTGTGCTTGGTGACTTACAAGTTACCTCTCTTTAATTCTAGGGCTCCCATGCCTTCGCAGTAGGCAGACTTGATATGAGGCTTGATCAGAACAAGCCTCATGGGGCCTGGGACCCTGAGACACAGGCCTGAGACTTTGGTGGGCACCTGGACTACTTACCTTAAAGGGCACAGAGCACAGGGAGAGAAAGAGCAGACCTCAGACCCATTGTTTAAACTGACAAATTTTCAACTAAAAATGTTTTTCCTTTATTTCATTTTATGGTTTACTTTTAATTTATGGAGAGTGACTTAAAATTTCAATATAGACTAGGGGCATTTTAGAAGAAAAATTTTAGTAGTATTAATATAATTAAATTAATTGATGATTTAAAAATTGTACATGGTAGTCAGGCTCAGTAGTGCACACTTAAAATTCCAGCACTTGGGAGACTGAGGCAGAAGGATCACAAGTTTAAGCCCAGCCTGGGGAACTTAACAAAATGCTACCTCTAAATTAAAAAAGAAAGAAAGAAAAAAGAAAAAGCAAGCAAGCTGAAGATGTAGCTCAATGTGAAGCTCTGGATTCAATCCCAGTAATGCCAAAAATTCTTAATAAAACTAAGTAAAAAAAAAATCAAACACACATTTTGTGTACACAGTCATGGCAAAATTCATGGAGTCAGTATTTACATGACTACAAACAGGCTTCCAGTGGGGAAGTTGGCCACTAACGTGCTGTGTGTCCTTAGCCAAATCTCTGGACCTTCACTCTGGGCCTTAAATTCCTCATTTATATCAAGGGAGAATGTAGGCCCAGATTTCTCTAGCTATTGTTCTAACTCTGATGACTTCTTTTATGAACCTCTTCCCCTTCTGTTAAAGGAAATTCAGCTCATATCCCAATACTTTAGGAGGCTGAGACAGAAGGATGGCAAATTCAGGCCCAGCCTAGGCAAGTCAGCAACTTAGCAAGACCCTGGTTTAAAATCAAAAATAAAAAAAGAACTAGGTACCAAGGCCCTGAGGTTTAATCTTCAGCCCTGCAGGAAATAAAAAAAAACTACAAGGAAATCATCTGCCATCTGAGAGTCCCCGCCTTTTCATAGGCAAGTTGGAAACATTCACATTTATTGTAGTTTTTGCTCTGTTTCGACGTACTAAGCAATCTTTTCCTTGTCCATTAATCATGATTCTTTTTGTGTCCTTTTAAAATTGATCAAATTGGGCTGGAGATATAGCTCAGTAGACTCAGTACCTGCCTGGGAAGTGTGTGGTTGTGGATATGATTCTCAGAACCAATAATAATAATAATAGTAATAATAATAATAATAATAATTGATCAAATTGTCTGTGTGTGTGTGTGTGTGTGTGTGTGTGTGTGTGTTGTCCCTAGTGTTTTGGAAATGGTATTTTCTCTTTTGTTTTTCTAATTGTAACCTTCACATTTTTGAACAGATAAGTTCAATTTCTTCCTTGTGATGTTTAAGCATCTGTCTTCTTCTTGGATGGGGTGGACACTGATATATCCCACTTCAGAGGCCAGGAAGGACCAATGTCCTATGCATCTACCATGTGCCAGGTACTGCCTCTGTGTGCCTGTGGGTAACCTCACTTTATCCTCAGAGCGATCTAACAAAGAGAATTCAACTTCCTGTTTACAGATCCAAAACTTGGGGCTCAGAGATAAGAGCTGTCCATGCCTTCTTGGCAAATTCAGGCAAATTGAAGAGAGGACCACCAGAGGCAGCAGGGAGGGTATGAGGGAAAGGGTAAGTCCTCTGTCATCCTCGGTCTTTGCTTGTACCACTGTGTGCTCAGAGTGCTGGGATCCATGGGAGGTACCTTCCTGCCCACAGACTCTGGGAAGAAAGGATAGCTTTGCTGACTCCGGTCTGTACTAAGAAGTTAGGAACATTCCAGCTTGGTAATATCATGGGTTTCTCAGCCATCTGTTGCCACATTCATTCATTCATTCATTCATTTGTTCATTTTATGCTGAGCTTTTCTTGGTGGGCCTGAGTGGGAGCTGAGGCTGCAGAGAATAAACTGTCATGATCCCAGCCTTAAGATTCCAAGGAGAGGGTGAGAGGACAGGGGGTTAGTGGGAGGAAAAGGAAGAGAAGGAGGAGGAAAAAGAGGAGGAGGAGGAAGAAGAAAAGGCAGAGGAAGAAGGAAAAGAGGAAGAAGAAGAAAAGAAAGAAAGAAAGAAAGAAAGAAAGAAAGAAAGCAAGCAAGCAAGCAAGCAAGCCTAAGATTGGTTGCTCCCTGTCCACTTATAATTATTATAGTTATATTCTGCAAAGATCACCCATGGGTATGAAACAAAATATAAAAACCTTATAAAAGGCTATGGAGTTAGTCACCTTCCCACCTCTAGCATGTATGAAAGTGCAAAGATGTGGGAACACATGAGGTGTCCAAGACAAGAAAATGTAGGTTATGGTGAGGAGGCATTGTGGGTGCCCAGAGAAGGGCATTGCCAGACATTCTCTGTACCCCTTTGTGGATGATAGCATGTGAGAACTGCTCTTGACAAGTCATGCATTCACTAATCCATTGGGAGCAACTCAACCAGGGCCAGGAATCAAGGCCATGATCCTATCTTGTCCCTAAAGCTCTAAGCAATCTTCTTTGGTCTCAGTTCTTCATTTGTAGAGTATGGGAGTCAGTGTTCCATTACTATAATAAAATACCTGAGATGATATATTTAAATAGAAGAAAGGTTGTTGCTTTTGAGCCTGTGGTGAGATAATATGCCATGACAAGGAGCATGGCAGAAGAAGGTACTCACATCATGGCTGCTGGGAAGCAGAGAAAAAGTAGCAGCCAAAGTCCCAATGTCCTCTTGAAAGGTTCACCACCAAGTCCCAAGCCTTTGTTTCTCTGGGGATGTTTAGGGTCCCCAAGCATATCCAGCAGTCACACACCTGGGTGTGCTACAGATGGACTTCCCCTCCTGCCTCCATATTCCTGGCTTCTAACTAGCCTGGGGTGGGGCCAGCTGCAGTGGATGGTTCTGCCCTTATAATATGAGCAGTAAAGCGGCCTCAATTCTCCACCATGCCTGTCCCTACACACACTACAGGGTGGCTCAGCAGACATGTGTGAGGGCCAGGACTGTGCTGGGGCCCTCAGCACCAGGCTCTGGAACTCATAGGCATCTAGGGTGGGAAACTCAGAAACTCCCATCAGACCAAGGATGTGAAGGCTGGAACGGGTCAGCTGAGCTACATCCCTAGCTCTGTTTTGTGAGACAGGGTCTCATAAAGTTGCCAAGGTTGTGCTTAGACTTGAGCGCCTCTTGCTGCAGCCTCCTTGACTGCTGGGATCACAGGCATGCACCACCACCCAAATTTAGTTTTTCTTTTTGTTTTTCTTTTTTTTTTTAAATGTGAAATCTACCTTTAAAATGTTGACAACTGAGGCTGGGGATTTAGCTCAGGGGTTCAGCATCTACCTGGCAAACATGAGGTTGTGTATTTCGTCCCCAGTTAAAAAAAAACGTTGACAACTGATACTCATTATTTTAAAACACTTCCTATCTTGGGCGGGGACAGAGAGCCACCCCATTTGTAACTTTTGTACTGGGGTCCAGTGCAGTCATGGAGACAGCAAGCCATGTCTCATCTGTGTCCATTGCAGTGGGTCATGCATTTGGTCCCTTCAGCAAGAAACCCATGTCCTGTGGCTTCTCTGGGCCAGGCCCTTGGCTGGAGGTAGCCGAGTATGGCCCAGTGAGAAGCCAGTGGCAGTTGTGTCCAGGGTTCCAGTCCAGCCCAAGCCCCCTGGGAGGGCTGGTTCCTCACTCACCATCCCTCTACTATTTCACATCACTTCAGGTTCTTACTGCCTGCTGGAGACAATCTTGGGGAAACTGGCTCTATTAAAGCCAGCTCCATTTCCTATTCTATCTGAGCAAGGAAAGGCAGAGGCAGTGGCTTATACTCAGCCTGAAGAAGTTTGGAGAAGAAGCTAAGTGTGCGTGTGTGTGTGTGTGTGTGTGTGTGTGTATGTGTGTGCTGGGGATTGAATCCAGGGTCTTCACACTGAACTAGATCTCTAGCTCTTTACATTTTTCTTAAGAGAGGATCTTGCTAAGTCACTATATTGCCCAGGCTGGGCTCAACCTTGCAATTTTCCTGCTTCAGCTTCCCAGAGTGCTGAGATCACAGATATTCTTAATTTAAGCCATTCTAGTTGGCATGCAGTGGTGTCTCGTTGTGAATTTTGCTATT